>SJYA01003468.1:97583-108877 GCA_006410615.1 Neotragus moschatus
CATTAACCAACATCTCCATCATGTAACATGATTACCATTTCTTTTTGTCTTGAGAACGTTTAAGATTTACCATCTTAACAACTTTTGGATTTAAAATACAGGGCTTAATTCTTTTATGTCCTCCTTTATTTCTATTAACATTCTTTTCATTTTGAAGAATTTTGTGTAATACTAGTGTAGCTATTCATAACTTTTATAATTATTGTTTTCATGATGTTTTGTTTTTCATCTTTTCTGTTTATATAGTCTATATTTTTGAATCTAAAGAATGCTTCTTGAAGAGAGTATATGGTTGAATCTTTTAATTTTATCAAGTCTGATAATTTGTGTGTTCTGATTATTTAGTCTAGTTTTAATGTTACTATTTTATACATCTGCCATTGTACTTTAAAAAAAACTAATTTTTAAAGTAATGCATTATTTCTTAAAAAAATTTTTAATAATTAAAAAATTTGTTTTGACTGTGCTGAGTGTTTTTTTATAGGCTTTCCCTAGTTGCAGCAAGCAGGAGCTACTCTTTTCTGTGGTACATGGGCTTCTTATTGTGGTAACTTCTCTTGTTGTGAAGTACAGTCTCTAGGGCTCATGTACTTAGTAGCTAGCTGCAACTCCAGGGCTCTAGAGCACAGGCTCAGTAATTGTGATGCATACTTAGTGACTATGGGATCTTTCCATATCAGTGATTAAACCTGCATGTCCTGCATTGGCCGGTGGATTCTTTATCATTGAGTCATTAACCCTTGTCTTTTTCTTCTATTTTTGCTTTCCTGCATAAAGCAGATTTTTAAAATATAGCCTAATTTATTCCTATTTTTCATTAGTGTGTTACTTTCTCAGTGTTTGTCCTATTACTTGAAGTGTGCTCATTAATGAATTTATTTGAATTTATATCACTGTAGTTTCTGTGAGATAAAGAAACAATACTGTTATAGAGCTTTATGTACCCTCTTCTTTTATTTGTTGCAGCTTAAACAATTCTTTGTATTGTAAGAAAGTTATATAATAGTACATCAGTTCAGTTCAGTTACTCACCAGGAGCATGGCCAGGTACCCAGTGCACACAGCATGGTACCCAGGGGAGGCAGTATGTCCCAACCAGAACCCTCAGTTCCGTTGCTCAGTCGTGTCTGACTCTTTGTGACCCCGTGAATTGCAGCATGCCAGGCCTCCCTGTCCATCACCAACTCCCAGAGTTCACCCAAACTCACATCCAGTCATCAAGTCGGTGATACCACCCAGCCATCTCATCCTCTGTTGTCCCCTTCTCCTCCTGCCTTCAATCTTTCCCAGCATCAGAGTCTTTTCCAGTGAGTCAGCTCTTCGCATCAGGTGGCCAAAGTATTGGAGTTTCAGCTGCAACATCAATCCTTCCAGTGAACACCCAGGACTGATCTCCTTTTGGACAGACTGGTTGTATAGTTATAATATTAATTTATATAATTTATTGAGCTGTAAAAATGTGTGTTCAGCTTTTGTATTTTAGCCTTTTAAGTTCTCATTTTTGTCTCTCGATTTTTTTACTTAGATATTTGACTTACCATCTGGAGTCTTATCTGTAGTCCACTTAATTGATTTGTTTGTCATTAAGAATAATTTATTACTACATATTTTTGACTTAATACTACAGTTATATGGAGAGTGCTTAAACAGGTTTTAAATCAGGTAGACATAACGAAGGGGGGAAAAATGCAGTCTTCACGTACCATATCTGTATAATTATAGGTAATTACATCCATTTTTTGTCTTTGAAAAACTGATACGTGCATTTTGTTGTTGTTCAGTCGCTCAGTTATGTCAGACTCTTTCCAGCTCCATGGACTACAGCACACCGAGCTACTTGTCCTTCACAACTTCCTGGAGCTTGCTCAAACTCATGTCCATTGAGCCATGGTGCCATCCAACACACCTTGTCCTCTGTTGTCCTCTTCTGACTTCAATCTTTCCCAACATCAGGGTCTTTTCTAATGAGTTGACTCTTCCTATCAGGTGGCCACAGTGTTGGGGCTTCAGCATCAGTCCTTGCAGTGAATATTCAGGGTTGATTTTCTTTAGGATTGACTGGTTTAATCTCTTTGCTGTTCAAGGGACTCTATAGTGGTTTTTCCAGCACCACAGTTTAGAAGCATCTTCCAGAAATAAACTCAGTCTTATTTCTGGTCCAACTCTCACATCTGTACGTCAGTACTGAAAGAACCATAGCTTTGACTAGGGACCTTTGTCAGCAAAGTAATGTCTCTGTTTTTTAATACACCTCTAGTAGTGACATAACTTTTCTTCTAAGGAGCCAAGCATCTTTTAATTTCATTGCTGCAACCATTGGGCACCATCTGTACCATTTTGGAGCTCAAGACAATAGAGTCTATCACTCTTTACATTATTTCACCGTCTGTTTGCCGTGAAGTGACGGGACCAGATGCCATGATCTTTGTTTCAGCTGTTGAGTTTTAAGCCAGCCTTGTCACTCTCCTCTTTCACCTTCATCAGGAGGCTGTTTAGTTCCTTTTTCACTTTCTACCATAAGGGTGATGTCATCTGCATATCTGAGATTATTGATATTTTTCCTGTTAATCTTGATTCCAGCTTGTGCTTCACCCAGCCTGGCATTTTGTATGATGTACACTGCATAGAATTTAACTAAGCAGGCTGACAGTATACAACTTTGACATACTACTTTCCCAATTTCAAACCAGTCCATTTTTCCATGTCTGGTTCTTCACTTGCATACAGGTTTTGCAGGAGGCAAGTAAGGTGGCCTGTTAGTCCCATTTCTTTAAGAATTTCCCACAGTTTGTTGTGATTGAGACAGTCAAAGGTTTCAACATAGTTGCTTACTGTAAGCCTAAAAAATTTCTGTAGAACTTTTTTGTAATATTTGTTGTAAGATGAGTGTGTTTATAGTGAATTCTTTCTCTCTCTCATATTTATTTAGTCTGCATAGTTACAAGCTCTGTAAGGATTCCCTAATGGTTCAGATGTTGAAAGATCTGCCTCCAGTGGAGGAGACCAAGCTTTGATCCCTGGGTTGGAAAGATCTCCTGAAGAAGGAAATGGCAATTACTACAGTATTCTTGCCTGGGGAATCCCATGAACATAGGGGCCTAGTGGGCTACAGTTCCTAGGGTCACAAAGAGTAGGACAAAACTGTGTGACTAACACTAATCAAGCTTCATAGTTAAAAGCTCTGCTGAGGCGGAAGATTCTTGATTGATATCTTATATTCTTTGAGCATTGCCTTTGACCATCATGGTATATGAGGACAAATCAGTTTTTAATTAATAATTGGGTCTTTGTTTTTTTTTTGTAGGAATTTTTTTTTCTTACTGCTTTTAGAATTTTCTCCTTGTCCTTGATCTTCAGCATTTTCTATTACAATCTGTCTTTGAATCTCCCTTCCTTTATTGTGATCAGAGTTTTAGTTGAACTTACAGACTTACTAAAAGTTTTGTATGAAATTTCAGAAGTTTTTGGCTGTTATTGAATTTTTTTTTTTTTTTGTCTTTTCTCTTTTGGTATTCTCTACTATATATCTATTGGTATTCTTAATGGGAAAGGTATATAGCAGAAATTCTTCCCAACCACATCTGTCGTTAAGCAGGGCTCATGACAAATTTATTAGAGGCAGAGACAAAGTTCTGCATGGGATCAGCACCATGGGCTTTCATCCATGAATTCCCAGTGCTAGTGTACCAGGAACAGTAACCTTCAGTTCCTGGTATAGTACCATTCTGTAACATATTCATGCAGCTTCTCAGTGCCAGATTTATTACACTAGACTGCTTCCATTATGAAAGTGTCAGCATTTTGTCCACGTTAAGATAGAAATGTACCAGGATATTGATTTGCACTGGGGAGTCTAAAGTGACATCTGTGGAGTTACAGAATGCCTTTAATTTTGTGGTAATCTACCTAGTGTTGTGTTAAAGTGAGAAGTTAACTGGAAAAGAAGTAGAGCAAGGGACCCCTGAGGTTATAAATTTCAGTGACATGCTCCTCATGATCCTGATAGAACAGTGAAAATGCCTTTTGCATGCTCAGTCCCTTGAGAAAAGATTTTTTTTCTCTCTTATTCTCACTTTTGAGCAGGAGTTCCACACTTCAGTGGCTGGCCACTCCAAAGACCTTCTCCTGTCAATACAGTAACAATTGACAGTGATCTCCGAGCACCACCATTTCCTTCACCAGGAGATTTGTAATGCTCTGAATTGGTGGTGTTTTTTATGATAGGTATATTGGTCCAGCAGGCAAAGTAGAAATGGCAGTGACACCACTGACTGTTAATCTAGTGACCCAGTGGCAACATTTTTCTTTTTTGTACCCAAAACTTCATTCTGGAATGTCTTAGAGGTATTTTTTCTAGAGGAGGAATTCTTCCATAGGAGATAAAAAATAACAGTTCCTTTGAAGGTGACATCAAAATGATCAAATAGCCTTTTTCATTTTCATGCTTGTGTATCATCAGTCAAGGAAGGGAATTACTTTGCTGTCTGTTTTTTGTTTTTTGACAAAGGAGGATAGGAATTAAAGAGGGAATACTATTAAATGCTACTGCTATTGGGGAAAAGCTACTCAATAAAAAATTGAGCTCAATTCTAATTACAGTTGAAAAAGTAGCAATTTATAGCCAAGGAGCCCTGTGAAGATCAATATATGAAAAATTACTTAAGGAAATAATAATGTCTCTTTAGGCTAAGCCATCCTATTAAAGGTTGATTAGGTAAGACCCAGTAAATAGTGGAAGATGAGAAACCTCAATTAGGTATTATAGGCATTCACATACACGGGATGAAGCACTTTTGCTATACCATCAGTTAGCGTTTTTGTTAAGGATATTAGAAGTAATTGGGCAGATGTTCCTAGGAACAGTTTCAGGAATCTGAGTAAACTTTGTTTCCACTGTTGTTTAACAGTCTGAAGAGACATCTTTCTTAGAACAATACGTAATTTCATTTCTTGTTCTCTAGTCTTTTGTACATTTAGGACAAACTGAATCATCTGTTGAGTCAGATAGAAATAACATTGTATAGTGTGAGACAGTAAGCATTTAAGGAGGGGTACTTTATGTGAGCATAACATGAACACAAAGAGTAAGTGTTAAAAACTTAGATGCTAATGCCAGAGGACAGTTAATCAAGATTTAAAGATGCTGGACTCAAAAATAATAGAGTATTGACAACAGGAACAATACTTAGAACTACTAGTTGGAGTTGTGATGACAGAGTTTATGACAGAGTCTGCAATAAGCACAAAGCGTGTTCATTTATAATGTTATGATAATTTCTTTGAAATTTAGTTGACGTTACCTAGCTCTCAGAGATCTGGGTAAATTGCAGTTTTAGTTCTGCATTATTCCACATCAGAATGGAGAAAATTTGGAAACATTTGGAGTGATAGAGGCATTGGACCTATCACTTCATGGCAAATAGATGGCAAAAAAGTGGAAACACTGGCTGATTTTATTTTCTGGGCTCCAAAATCACTGTGGATGGTGACTAAAGTCAGTAAATTAAAAAGATACTTGGTCCTTGGAAGAAAATCTATGACAAATTTAGCATATTACAAAGCAGAGAATCAGCTTGCTGACAAAAGTTGGTATAGTAAAAGCTGCGGTTTTTCCAGTAGTCATGTATGGATGTGATAGTTGGACCATAAAGAAAGCTGACTGCCAGATAATTGATGCTTTTAAACTATGGTATTGGAGAAGACTGTAGAGTCTCTTTAACAGCAAGGAGATCAAACCAGTCAGTCTTAAAGGAAATCAACACCGAATACTCATTGGAAGGACTGATGGTAAAGCTGAAGCTCCAGTATTTGGCCACCTGATGTGAAGAGCCAACTCGCTAGAAAAGAACCTGATACTGGGAAAGATTGGAAGCAAAAGGAGAAAGGGTAACAGAGAAGGAAGTGCTTGGATAACATCACCAGTTCTATGAACATGAGTTTGTTGCAAATGCTTGGAGATAGTGGAGGACAGAGGAGCCTATTGTGCTGTAGTCTGTGGGGTTACAAAAAGTCAAACATGACTTAGAGACTGAATAAAAATAGTGTGCCAGTTATTGGAGGAATTCATTATATGTCAAGGAGTAGCAAACATGCAAGACTGAATCCAAAATGATAGCTTTATAGTTTTCCATTGTAAACTTTTTTTTTCCACCATCTACTACTTTGAGGAATCAAAGTCAGTACACTTTGTTTATAAAATCAGTAGTTTCATTAAATTTTGCTTGATTACTTACATAGGGGTGGCACAAATAGTTTATTGGTCACAAATGTCTTTTGAATTTGTTTCATGGAACTTTTCATAAGAAATCTCAGATTAGAGAATGGCATTGAAACATGTATAATATCATACAAGAAGTGAATCGCCAGTCTAGGTTCAATGCAGGATACAGGATGCTTGGGGCTGGTGCACTCTGGATGACCCAGAGGCATGGTATAGGAAGGGAGTTGGGAGTGGAGTTCAGGATTGGGAACATGTGTACACCTGTGGCAGATTCATGTTGATGTATGACAAAACCAATATAGTATTGAGAAGTTAAAAAAAAAAAAACCCAAAAAGAAATCTCAGATTAGACTTTTAAAGGTCTCTCAAGGAAATCAAGCTAGAAACACAATGCAGCATTTTGCCTGCAGTGTAGAGATTTGATTGAATTCTTTTTTCTAGTGTTCTCAAAATATCCTAAGGTTTCTGAGCTCTCCACTGAGTGACCTACTCTGGTAAGCTGTGCAACCTGATTATCCAGGGATCAGGCCAGTTTTTCCAGAGGGAAGCAGTGGCTTCATAGTTATAATTTCAGTGCACATGTCATTCACAAACATTCAAGTCAGAAGTTTGGTATTATAATCTATGTTTTCAATAGTATCATTTTCAAGGAAGAGAGTATTTTTTTTTTTTAAGTTTTTATTGAATTTGTTACATTTTGCTTCTGTTTTAAGTTTTGGTTTTTTGGCTATGATCTTAGCTACCTAATCAGGGATCAGACCCACACCCTCTGCTGCTGCTGCTGCTAAGTCACTTCAGTTGTGTCCGACTCTGTGCAACCCCATAAACGGCAACCCACTAGGCTCCTATGTCCCTGGGATTCTCCAGGCAAGAGTACTGGAGTGGGTTGCCATTTCCTTCTCCAGTGCATGAAAGTGAAAAGTGAACACCCTCTGCATTTGAAGGTAAAGTTTCAACCAGTAGACTGCCCCACACCACTAGACTGGAGTTTGGGAAGTCCCAAACAGATTCTTTTAAAAACTATGCAAGTAATTCAGTTCAGTTGCTCAGTTGTGTCCGACTCTCTGCGAACCCATGCAAATAATTAAGTTCTCATTAAAAATAAGAATACTGGGACTGTGATGCCACCACAGAGCATTCCTGCCTTTAGCTGACTTTTAGAGAATAATCAAAGTGTAACAATAACTGTAACTTAAAAAGCTGCTGCTGCTAAGTCACCTCAGTCATGTCCAACTCTGTGCAACCCCATAGATGGCAGCCCACCAGGCTCCGCCATCCCTGGGATTCTCTAGGCAAGAACACTGGAGTGGGTTGCCATTTCCTTCTCCAGTGCATGAAAGTGAAAAGTGAAAGTGAAGTTGCTCAGTCGTGTCCGACTCTTAGTGACCCCATAGACTGCAGCCTACCGGGCTCCTCCGTCCATGGAATTTTCCAGGCAAGAGTACTGGAGTGGGGTGCCATTGGCTGAAATTCTGTTTAGACTTTTTGATAAGGAAAGTTATTTGCATATATCTTGATATAGTAACTGCATAATGATAGCGTAGACCTCTGTGAAGGTTTTGTTATTCATGGAATACCTCTATAATAATCCTTCCAGTGTAGCTGACTGTACTTTCCTTGGAAGGAGTAACAGTCATTTGTATAATTATATACTGATTCATTATGTGTGTCCAGTAGTTTTGATTACATGGTCAGGGACATGGAAGGAATGAGATTGAAACTTGCTCAGATTTTGGGAAGATAAGACATATTTTAACTTCTCTGAATGAAGGAAAAAAACATAGGTATCTATGTTTCATGTAAAGTACTCACCAGAGGTTCACCTCAACTGAGAATCATTTTAATAATTGATATAATGACTGACTATATAAGTAGCCTCTTTTTCTGATCAACTGTGTCATCACCCATTGGGCTAATGAGTAATTTGAACACAGTGGCAAGGTTATAGGCTATACACTGGTCTCAGTTCAGTTCAGTTCAGTCGCTCAGTCCTGTCTGACTTTGCAACCTCATGAATCGCAGCACGCCAGGCCTCCCTGTCCATCACCAGCTCCTGGAGTTCACTCAGACTCACGTCCATCGAGTTGGTGATGCCATCCAGCCATCTCATCCTCGGTCGTCCCCTTCTCCTCCTGCCCCTAATCCCTTTCAGCATCAGAGTCTTTTCCAGTGAGTCCACAGCTGGGTGTCGTTTTTGCTTTGGCTCCATCCCTTCATTCATGGATTTCATTCATCAGAACTGTTCCACCTATGGCCACTGAATGTCCAGCTTGTGAGCAGCAGAAATAGACAGTGAATTCCCCATGTGGCACCATTTTCCAAGAGATCAGCAAGTTATCTGATGATAAATTGATGACATGAAACAGTCTCCACCGTAGAAGGAGAGCATTTTGTTATTAATAGAATAGATGCATAACATTGTATAAAATGTATGGTGTACATCGTAATGACTTAATGAATTTCATATATTTACAAATATGTGTGTATGTATATGTATAGTGTAATGATAACCAAAATAACTTTGGCTAATATCCATCACCTCATATAGCTAAAAATTTTTTTCTATAAGAAAATTAAAAATACAGTTTCTCAGTGATACTCAAGTATATGGCACAGTATTGATTACAGTTATTACATCCCCATGATTGATTTATTACTAGAATTTTTAACTTGTTGTTTACCTTCATTCAATTACTTCCACTCTTCTGTTGCAAATACCAATTTGTTCTGTATGTTTTTTTTAAGAATTCCACATATAAGTGAGATAACATATTATGTGTTTATTTCTGAATTGTTTTGCTTACCATAATACCCTCAAGATCACTCATGTTGTAGTGAATTGTAGAAGAGTTTTCTTCTTTTCTGTAGTCAAATAGTATTCTGTCTATCTGTGTGTATGTGCCACATTCTCTTCATCCATCCATGGACGCTTAGGTTGTTTCTGTGCCTTGGCTATTATAAATAATGGTATGTAATGAAACCTTGTGAGGTAGATATTTTCTCAGCTAATAACTAAGGTTTTTATTTAAGCATATACCCCAAACTGAAATGTTGTTCATGTATTAATTGTATTTTTAATTTATTGAAGATCCCCCATGCTGTTTACCATAATGATTATACAAATTTATATCCTCAGTAGCTGTGTACAGTTCAGTCATTCAGTCGTGTCCGACTCTCTGTGACCCCATGGACTGCCACATGCCAGGCCTCCCTGTCCATCACCAACTTTCAGAGCTTACTCAAACTCATGTCCATCAAGTCAGTGATGCCATCCAACCATAAAATCCTCTGTCATCCCCTTCTGCCAACCTTAATCTTTCCCAGCATCAGGCTCTTTTCCCATGAGTCAGCTCTTCCCATCAGGTGGCCAAAGTATTGGAGCTTCAGCTTCATCAGTCCTTCCAATGAATGTTCAGGACTGATTTCCTTTGAATGGACTGATTGGATCTCCTTTCAGTCCAGGGTACTCTCAAGAATCTTCTCCAACACCACAGTTCAAAAGCATGTATTCTTTGGTGCTCAGCTTTCTTTATAGTCTAAGACTCACATCCATACATGATTCCTGGAAAAACTGTAGCTTTGACTGGACGGACTTTTGTTGGCAAAGGAAAGTCTCTATTTTTTAATATGCTGTCTAGGTTGGTCATAGCTTTTCTTCCAAGGAGCAGGCGTCTTAATTTCATGACTGCAGACACCATCTGCAGTGCTTTTGGAGCACCCCAAAATAGAGTCTCTCACTGCTTCCATTGTTTCCCCATTTGTTTACCATGACATGATGGGACTGGATACCATGATCTTAGTTTTCTGAATGTTAAGCTTTAAGTTAAATTTTTCACTCTCCTCTTTCACTTTCATCAGGAGTCTCTTTAGTTTTTCTTCACTTTCTTTCATAGGGTGGTGGTATTTCACCCAGCAATCTTGATTCCAGTTTGTGCTTCATCCAGCTGGGAATTTCACATGATATATTCTGCACAAAAGTTAAACAAACAAGGTAACAATATACAGGCTTGATGTACTTCTTTCCAGCTTTGGAACCAGTCTGTTGTTCCATGTCGAGTTCTAACTGTTGCTTCTTGACCTGCTTACAGATTTCTCAGGAAGCAGGTCAGGTGATACGATATTCCCATCTCTTGAAGAATTTTCCATAGTTTGTCGTGATCTATCACGCCAAGGCTTTGGCATAGTCAGTAAAAAAGAAGTACATGTTTTTCTGAAACTCTTTGCTTTTTCTGTGATCCAGTGGAAGCTAGCAGTTTGATATCTGGTTCCTCTGCCTTTTCCAGCTTGAACATCTGGAAGTTCATGGTTCATGTGTTGTTGAACCCTGGCTAGGAGAATTTTGAGCATTAGTTTGTTATTGTGTGGGATGAGAGCAGTTGTGTGGTGATTTGAACATTCTTTGGCTTTTACTTTCTTTGGGATTGGAATGAAAACTGACCTTTTCTAGTCTTCTGGCCACTGCTGAGTTTTCTAAGCTGGCATATTGAGTGCAGCACTTTCACAGCATCATCTTTCAGGATTTGAAATAGTTCAACTGGAATTCCATCACCTCCACTAACTTTTTTCACAGTGATGCTTCCTAAAGCCCACCTGCACTTACCGCGGATGAGAAGTGTTATCTCAAGTCCTCTGAATTGGAAGATGGATTCTTTAACTGCTGAACCAACAGGGGAGTTCTTGGGAGTAGTATTTCTGGTTTTGATATTCATTTCTCTCCCAAGATATGGAAGATTTTCAGCCATTTTTCTTTTACAGGTACTTTTCTCTCCCTTTGTCTTCCCTTTCTGGGATTCACAAAATTTGTATATAGTTTCCTTTTGATGATGGGTGTTAAGTCCTATTGGTTTTTTTTAATTTACCTTTTTTGTTTTTGCTTCTCTAGCTTAATAATTTCAGATGACTTTTTTCTGGTTAACTGATTCTCTGTTCTGCTTGGTTGTGTTTGATCTTGAAATTCTCTGTTTAACTCTTTAGTTCATGTATTGACTTCTTCACTAAAAGACCCTTAAAATAATTTGTATGTTTTTTGAAGAATTATACATGTATAGACAAATTTTAAATAGTGTTTTATGTC
>SJYA01003468.1:109118-123496 GCA_006410615.1 Neotragus moschatus
CTTGAAATTAATTTTTTTCTGTGCTTGTATGATCCTTTATTATTTTCAAAAATTTATGTTTTCAAGTGGAGTATAATTTCTTTACAATAGCCATAGGTATACATATGTCTGTTTCTTTGTTGAGTTTTTTATTTTGTTTTTTTTTGTTTTTTGTGTTTCATTTTGTGGTCTTACTATGTGTTATTCCAGTTTAATAAAAGTTTCTTCCATAAGAAACTTCTGATCTTTGTCATACAGTTGACAGTCTGTTTTTGTGGTCAGTTATTGAAGTTTAAATGGTCTTTGGTGATGTGAGTTTTATCTGATTCTTCATAATTGCTGTCCCTTGCTAGAGGTATTTGGATATTTAAATTGTGATCTCCTTTTTTTGGACTTATCAGGTTTTCTTGGGCAGAGACAGCCCTTCATGTGTTGCCTCAACTTGGGTTTAATTCAGTTCAGTTTATAGTCTTCTTGTGCAAGTAAGGCTTGCAGTGAGGCAGTGAGGGTTGGTTTGGTTTTTTTTTTTTTTTCCTGTTCAGCTATTATGTACCTCTGAGATCAGGAGGTCAGTCCCTGTCTGAATAGGAATTGGTTAGGAGTGTGCTCACTTGGTTTTCTGAATATGATTGACTTTAGAGTTGGCAACTTAGTTGCACTGATTCTCTTGCAGGCCTACTGATAGCATGAGACATGTTCCTATACTCAGTTTATGGACAGGTCTGCAGTTTGCTTCCTTGCATGATCAGGGTTGTAGAATGGTTTCCTTGGCTGTTAGATCTTGATGCTTGGGCTCTCTTATCGTGACAGAGTTGCTCACCAGCTTCTTGGCCAGATATGACTGCTGCATTGGTTATCTCAATGGGCTTTGCCAGGGGCTCTATACTCAGGTGCCATTGTAAGCAGGCCTGTAGGACCTTAGATATTGTGTTTAGACTTTCTGATTAGATGAAACTAGAGCTGTGCAGAACAGTATGTGGCACTTATGAGTCTGCTTCTTAGCTCAGACTGGGCTTATATGCCTCATATAACTGATAGAACTTGGCACTAGATTCCCTGGTCAGTTGGGGCCAACAGCTAGTACTCCTCAATCTTTGCTCAAAAGCTGTTGTAAGTACTGTTGTTGGAAGGACTGTGCAGCTTCCCAGATTCTGTGATCGGGTTTGCTGATTGGTTTGTGCTACAGGATGGAGAAACCGTTCAATGAACTAACCATGGGTTGCCAGGGTAGAAAATAAAAAGGCTTCAAAAATGGTAAGGCTAATTGTTTGGGATCCAGTATTAGGCAGAACTGTGCACTGAGTTAATTCTTCAGATGTGCCTTTGCAGTGGCTCTGCAGAATCACAGAGTCACTGTCTGGGCTCTCTACTTGTCACTTCTGCAAGGGAAACTTGGTCTCCCATGATAGGAGTGCCAGTAGACCTCAGTTACATCATAATCCCAAATGGTTAAGCAGTGCATCTTCTTCCTGCAATCCCCATAAAACTTCACTGAGTTGCTCCGAGTGTCACTCACAAGGCTGGGGAAGCTGAATATCTCTCTTGGATTCTCCTTTGCCCACTGTAGAAACTGTAGACCTAGTAGATCCTTCTTGGTACGTTGGTGTGCTCACTTGGGAGACGGACAGTATCAGTTCAGTTCAGTTCAGTTCAGTCACTCAGTCGTGTCCAACTCTTTGCGACCCTATGAATTGCAGCACGCCAGGCCTTCCTGCCCATCACCAGCTCCTGGATTCATTCAAACTCACGTCCATTGAGTCGGTGATGCCATCCAGCCATCTCATCCTCTGTCGTCCCCTTCTCCTCCTGCCCCCAATCCTTCCCAGCATCAGAGTCTTTTCCAATGAGTCAACTCTTCGCATGAGGTGGCCAAAGTACTAGAGTTTCAGCTTTAGCATCATTCCTTCCAAAGAAATCCCAGGGCTGATCTCCTTCAGAATGGACTGGCTGGATCTCCTTGCAGTCCAAGGGACTCTCAAGAGTCTTCTCCAACACCACAGTTCAAAAGCATCCATTCTTTGGCACTTGGCTTTCTTCACAGTCCAACTCTCATATCCATACATGACTACTGGAAAAACCATAGCCTTGACTAGATGGACCTTTGTTGGCAAAGTAATGTCTCTGCTTTTTAATATGCTGTCTAGGTTGGTCATAACTTTTCTACCAAGGAGTAAGCGGCTTTTAATTTCATGTTGCAGTCACCATCTGCAGTGATTTTGGAGCCCAGAAAAATAAAATCAGCCACTGTTTCCTTATTTCTATTTCCCATGAAGTAATGGGACTAGATGCCGTGATCTTCGTTTTCTGAATGTTGAACTTTAAGGCAACTTTTTCACTCTCCTCTTTCACTTTCATCAAGAGGCTCTTTAGTTCCTCTTCATTTTCTGCCATAAGGGTGGTGTCATCTGCATATCTGACTGAGGTTATTGATATTTCTCCCAGTAATCTTGATTCCAGCTTGTGTTTCTTCCAGCCCAGCGTTTCTCATGATGTATTCTGCATAGAAGTTAAATAAACAGGGTGACAATATACAGCCTTGACGTACTCCTTTTCCTATTTGGAACCAGTCTGTTGGTCAATGTCCAGTTCTAACTGTTGCTTATAATCTGAATAAAAATGTCCCTCTTACCCTTCTTAGGCATTCTCTTATGTTTCAGTTCCAAGAAGGCTCTTCAGTCTTAGCCCTGTATTCTGGGATTTTTACAGTGTTGTCCTATCTGGGTTATTTGCTAGTTGGGACTGAAGTTGAGAAAAACTTGGGTTGACATTATGATGGTATCTCATCAGCACCATTTACTGTTTCTCTGAATGACCTGCTACCAGTTTTAGCTTTCTTTCCCCATGACTTTATGTTTTCCTTGGAAAGAGATGAGGTGTTAGTTTCAGAAGGAGGATTGCTTTCACTCGTAGACATATCACCAGTGATTATTTTAAACTGAAAGTTAAGAGTGCTTCCTAGTAATTTGGACACTTTATATACATTACAGTGAATCAGCAGACAAAGGAGTTTCTCTTCTGGCTTTGACAAGCAGGAAGGGGAACTGGAAATACTATTTCATAGTGGCCACAAAGTAGAGCATCGCATAATGTCCATACAGGAAATTCCTGAGGACATCTCTTAGTATAATTGTGCCTTGTAATTTTAGGATACTGGAAAATAGAAACAACCCAATCCAGACAAAAGTATACTAGTAATGGCCCAGATCCTTACTGACTGAAGCTTTGTATCACTAGGTAAAGAAATATGACCAGTTGAAATACTCACTGATCAGTTAGTTTACAATCCCTCACCCTAACGCTACTGAGAGAGACTGAAGGCAAAAGGAGAAGGGGTGGCATAGGATGAGATGGTTAGATGACATATCTGACTTGATGAACAAAAATTTGAGGAGATAGGACAGGGAAGCCTGTGGTGCTGCACACCATGGGGTTGTAAAGAATCATGCCTAAGTGACTGAACAACGACCTCCAGCCCCTACCCTTGGAGTTCTGCTTAGACCTCGAACATACTGTATGAGAGGTTCTGTTTTTCTGGAAATCTTTTAACTGTAATATTATGTTACACTTGCAAATGAAGTGTGTAAATCTTATTACAATATATATTATTTTAGTCTTTTAAAAGAATGTCTTCATTTTCATTGTAACTAGATTTTAGCAGACATTTGATAAGATTCACTTGCCACCATTATATATATTTTAAAGAATTGAAGTTCAGGGGTTGTTGATTATGGAGTCTGGCCAAGGTTTTTTTGTGGACCTGATAATAAACTTTAACTTTAATTGGCTATACTTGTTTCTGCCATGGACTTCTTTTTTTTTTAATAGATAAGCTTGTAAAACTATTGTTAGCCCTGCAGTCATATATGCAAAAACTGCAACTCTGTTTACAAAGTATAGTTTGCATACTGTAGCATCCAGTATATCTATTCACAAATGCATAATTGTTTTTCCTTTTCTTTGAGAGGTTAACAACCTTGGCATTGTTCTCTTTGTCTTTAAGAAATATGTTGCTTGATCTTTATTATTTTTTTTTTTACATTTAACTTCATATTGAGTGTAGTTGATTAATAATGTGATGGTTTTAGATCTGAAACAAAATGATATACCTTTATCCATTCTTTTTCAGATTTTTTCCCATTTAGGTTATTATTAAATATTGAGCATTGTTCCATGTTCTGTACAGTATGACCTTGTTGGTTATTCTTTTTGTTTTTTCTTTTATCAACTAAAAAAGTAGTTTTTTTACCAACTAAAGAAAGTAACTAGTTTTATTGATTCATTTATTTTTAATTTATTAGTTAAGTGAGCTGCCTTGGGTCTTAGTTTGAGTATGTGGAATCATTCTTAAATTGTTTAGATCTGTCACTGTGACATGTGGGCTTAGTTGCAAGTGGTGCTCAGGCTTAAATCCTGTCCATTTTAAATACAGCAGTGTGTCCATGTCAATTCCAAATTCCCCACACTTCCCTCATGATAACCATAAGTTCCTTCTCTGTGAGACTGTTTATGTCTTATAAATAAGTTCATTTGTATCATTCCCCCCCCACCCCCCAAATTCCCTACATAAACCGTATTACATGGTATTTCTTTCTCTGAGTGTTCTGTTTGACTTACTTCACTCAGTGTGACACTCACTAGGTCCATCTATGTTGCTGCAAATGACATTATTTTTGTCCTTTTTTATGACTGATATTTACCACATCTCCTTTATACATTCCTCTGTTGGTGGACATTTAGGTTGTTTCCATATTTTGACTGTTGGTTTGGATAATGTTTTTCTCTGGATAAACTTAAGGAGTGGGATTGCAGGGTCATATAGTGGCTCTATTTTTAGTTTTTAAGGAACTGCCATACTATCCCCCATAGAGGCTTTGCCAGTTAACATTCCCACTAGTAATGAAGGATTCCATTTTTTTCCACATACTCGCCACCATTTGTTATTTTTGATGCTATCCATTTGACTAATGTGAAATGATATCTCCTTGTACTTTTGATTTGCATTTTTCTAATGACAGAAATGACAAGGACCTAACAGAAGCAGAAGAAATTAAGATGTGGCAGGAATACGCAGAAGTATACAAAAGCTCTTAATGATCTGGATAACCATGATATTGTAGTCACTCATCTAGAGCCGTACATCTTGGAGTGTGAAGTCACTTGGGCCTTAGAAAGTCAAGTGGGCCTTCAGAGGAAAATGGGGCAAGAGAGGGTGAGATGGTTGAGTGGCATCACCAGCTGAATGGACCTGAGGTTGAGCAAACTCTGAGAAATAGTGAAAGACAGGGAAGCCTGCCATGGTGCAGTTTATGGGGGTCATGAAGAGTTGGACATAACTTAGCAACCAGATGACAACAACAATGTAGTGATGTTAACTAATTGAGTTTTCATGTGTTTCTTAGTCTTTTGTGTGACTTCTTTGGAGGTCTGTTTAGATCTTCCAATTTTTTGATCGGGTTGTTTGCTTTGATAATATTAAGACATGAGATGTTTTTAAATTTTGGAGATCAGTCCTGTGTTGGTCACAAGTGTTTACAAATATTTTCTCCTGTTCTGTGGGTTATGTTTTCATTTTGTTTTTTCCTGTGCAGAAGCATTTAATTTGATTCCATTTGCTTGTTTTTGTTTTAAATTCCATTGAATAGATTCCATTGAATCTATCTGGGAGATAGATTGAAAAAGGGTTTGCTGTGATTTTTGTCAGAGTATTCTGCCTGTGTTTTTCTATAAGAATTTTGAGTATCCAGTTTCACATTTAGGTCTTTAATCTGTTTTGAGTTGTTTTTGTGAATGGTGTTAAAGAATATTCTAATTTCATTTTCATTTTAATCTAAAGGCAAGTCCTGGATTTTTGTACTTTCATTTTAAGTTATCCTCAGGTAATTTTTTAGTAATCCATTTGTTGTTTAGTATCATATGATGTAGCCTACAGGTATTGTGTTTTGTTGTTTTATTTTTTTTAAGATTTTTTTTATAATGTTAAAGAGTTGTGGTTGAAGAAGATGTATGATATGAATTGGGTTTTCTTAAATTTATCAAAGATTGCTTTGTGTCCCAGTATGTGGTCAGTCCTGGAGAATGTGCCATGTGCACGTGAAAAGACTGTTGAATTTGGATAGAATGCTGTACAAGTGACAATCAGGTCCATCTATCAAATGGGTCTTTTCAGGATTGTATTTTCTTATTTATTTGCTGTCTCAGTGATCTGTTGATTGATAAAAGTGGATGTTAATGTCCTCATGTCATTTTTTTTTCCTTTTTGTCTTTTAATATTTAGCTTGTATATTGAGGTGCTTGTATGCTGCCTGCATAGTATATATTTACAGTGGTTCTATCTTCTTGGATTGAGAAGATCCCTTGTTATTATGTAATGTACTTTTTTGTCTCCTGTAACAGTCTTTAAGTTCTTTTTTGTCTGATATGAGTATTGGTGCTCCTGTTTTCTTTTGATTTCATTTGCATAGACTACTTTCTCCCACCATCTCATTTTCAGTCTGTATGTGTCCTTAAGTCTGTAGTGGATTTCTTTAAGGCAGCATATATAGAGATTTTAACATTTGTTTTTAGGCTGGTCTGGTAGTGCTGTATTCTCTTAGCTTGTCTTTGAAGCTTTTATTTTTTCCATCAAATCTGCATGAGAGCCTTGCTTGGTAAAATATGCTTGGTTGTAGCTTATTCATTTTCCTCTCTTTAAATGTGCTGTGCCATTCCCTTTTGGGCTGAGAAATCAACTGATAACCTGTGGGAGTTCCCTTGTATCGTTATTTGTTGTTTTTCCTTTGTTAACTTTAATATTTTTTCCTTTGTCTTTAAGCATTGGTAATTTGGTTACTGTGTGTCTTGGTGTGTTTATCTTTAGGTTTATCCTACCTAGGACTCTGTACTTCCTGGGCTTGGGTCACTGTTACCTTTCACTTCTTATTCTGGAACCCATATCATGTTGGTGCTTCTTAATGTTGTCTTAGCTGTTACGTATTTCCATTCTTTTTTCTTTATTCTGTTTCATGGCACCAATTTCAACTATTGTCTCCCAGGTCACTTTTGTGTTCTACCTAAGTTATTCTGCTTCTGACTCCTGCTACTGTTTTTTTCATTTCTTTAAACATTTCTTACATCTTCTCAACCCTTGCCTCATGGCTTTTTCTGAGATCCTCTTATTACTCTGAATTCACTCTGATCAGGGCTGTGCTCAATGTAACTTTAAAATCCACTTATCTGCTGATAGGGGCTGGGACTCTGTCCCCTCCTCCTTGGTTGTTTGGCTTAAAGTAATCCAGCACCGGATCCTACAGGTTATTTGTTGGGGTAATGGAGGCCTTTAGGAGGACTCATGTCAATAAGTGCTTCCCAGAACTGCTGCTGCCAAGTGTCTTTGTTCTCTAGTGTGACATAGCTGCCCCCTGCCTCTGTAGGAAACCCTTCAATACTAGCACATGGGTGTTGGCCACTTTCTTGCATGGTCACTGCTATTTTCCCCTGGGTTCTGCCTGAGTCCAAGCAATTTATACTTGTCCTCCAAGAGTCAATGTCTATCCTAGCCTTGTGGAAGTCCTGCAGTCAAATCCCACTTTCCTTCTTTTCTCTCTCTCCTTCTCTCTCTCTCTATATATAATTATATATATGTATATTATAAATATATATTATTGAAGTATTATTGACATAACAGTCTTTCAGGTGCACAGGAAGGTGATTCAGTTATACATAAACATATATATTATTTTTGAGATTATTTTCTTTTATAGATTATTACAAGATACTGATTATAGTTCCCTGTTCTATAAAGTTTCATTGTTTGTTGCATATCTATTTTTTTGAAGTGAGAAATCTAGTATTCTGTTCATACTAAGTCAAAGAAGTGGAGTCAAAATGTCATTGATTTTTTTTTTAAGGCAAAAATTCATTTCTAAAAAGTTTTCTAAAATATATATATATGATGCACACTATATATGTGGATACGAAAAGTTTTCAAATGTGTTTGATAAAGACTTGAGATAAAACATAAAGAGATGGAGGAATTGGAAAACATAAACTCAATGAAATAGGAGCACTGAATATAAAACAGAAACAGTGAAACCGACTAGATCAAAGCAAATGATCATCATATATGAGCCTCCATGTTTTAAAACAACTGGACTATATGGTGTTCAAATCCAACTAATTTTCAAATTCAAATTCTCTGAGGAATCCTCTTCCCATTGCTGGACCACCAGGCTGGGAAGTCTCCAAACTTTCATTCCAGTGGGAGAATTTCTGTAAAAATTTTCGAGACTAACCAGCTAAGTTTATTATTTATTTTTGGGCCACGGCAGATAGCATTTGGAATCCTACCTCCCCAACCAGTGATTAACCTTTGCCCTTAATAGAGGGAGTGCCAACTCGTAACCACTGGATTGCCTAGGAAGTCCCTATATTTAGGCTATCTTTTTGGTGAGTTCCAGTGGCATTTTCTTGTTATTGATGGTTGTTCAGCCAATAGTTGTGATTCTAAAGTTATTCTAAGAAAGGATGAGCCCATGTGCTCATCCTAATTTCATACTTTTATTTTATCTTGAGAGTTGCTTCAGTTAATACTTACATACCTGTGTGGTGATTGTTCCTTGTTTGCAGAGCTGCTAATGGATATGTAGTTGTCACATTCTCTTGGCTGTCAGACCTAAATGACTCTTTGGGTGTCAGCCTTAAAAACTAGGGCATAAGATATATGGTCAAATGCTTTGCTTTTGCTTCTCAGGGAAAACCTAGGAGTTGGAAGCTTATCTCAGAATTTTAAGTGGGGAACCTCATGTGGACAGTGACTTATGGTAAGAGTATGTCTTATCCTTTCCTACCCATTTTAATATGGCTATTTTTTCAATTGCCCAGTGGCTAGAAGACAGTTTCTGGATTTCACTCAAAATTAACCCATGTAGATTTATATATGTTTGACTGCAATAGTAGGAAAATTCAGCAGTCTCCTACCTCATTATCTTGATGACATTGAGCCACTATTTTTTTTGCTGCACAATTTGATCTTGAAGGATCATAGTTCCCTCATCAGAGATTGAACCTAGGACATCATCAGTAAAATTGCAGAGTGCCAACCATTAGACCACTAGGGAAATCGCAGCTGCATTGTAATGATGACCCATTTAACATATGTAAACATATTATACACTGGTTGATAGTAAATCATATGGAAATGTAATTAGGATTTGTTACAGACACTTTAACACAGAGTAGACATATTGCAGAGATACTGGAGGTTAAGCAATACCACTTTTGTTGCTGTTCAGTTGCTCAGACATACTGACTCCTTGTGACCCCATGGACTGCAGTACACCAAACTTCCCTGTGCTTCACCATCTTCCAGAGTTTGCTCAAACTCATGTCCATTGAGTCAGTGATGCCATCCAAACATCCCCTTATCCTCTTGCCCTCAACTTTCCTAGCCTTAGGGTCTTTTCTAATGAGTTGCCCCTTTGTATTCAGTGCTCAAAATATTGGAACTTCAGCTTTAGCATCAGTCCCTCCAATGAATATTCAGCACTGATTTCTTCTAGGATTGACTAGTTTGATTCCTTGCAGTCCATGGGACTTTGAAGAGTTCTTCATCATCACAGTCCAAAAACATCAATTCTTTGGCTTTTAACCTTCTTTATGGTCCAACTCTCACATACATACATGACTATGGGAAAAACCGTGGCTTTGACTAGCTTTGTCAGCAAATTAATGTCTTACCTTTTTAATATCATTGTTTTTCTTCCAAGGAGCAAGCATCTTTTAATTTCATGGCTGCAGTTACCATCTGCGGTGATGTTGGTGCCCAAAAATAGTCTGTCACTGTTTCCACTGTTTCCTATCTATTTGCCATGAAGTGATGGGACTGGATGCCATCGTCTTTGTTTTTGAATGTTGTTTTAAGCCAGCTTTTTCACTCTCCTCTTTCACCTTCATCAAGACACTCTTTAGTTCCTCTTCAATTTCTGCCATAAGGGTGGTGTCATCTGCATATCTGAGGTTATTGATATTTTTCCTCGTAGTCTTCATTCCAGCTTGTGCTTCATCCAGCTGGGAATCTCTGATGATGTACTCTACATATAAGTTAAATAAACAGGGTGACAATTTACATCCTTGACATACTACTTTCCCAGTTTGGAAGCAGTCTGTTCTTCCATGTCCAATTCTAACTGTGACTTCTTAACCTGCATACAGGTTTCTTGAGAGACTGGTAAGGTGGTCTGGTATTCCCATCTCTTAAAAAATTTTCCACAGTTTGTTGCAATTCACATAGTCAAAGGCTTTAGCATAGTTAAAGAAGTAGCTGTTTTTCTGAAATTCTCTTTGCCCCGATGATCCCACCTGATGTTGGCAATTGGATCTCTGGTTCTTCTGCCTTTTGTAAGTCCAGCTTGAACATTGGAATTTTTCAATTCACATATTGTAGAAGCCTAGCTTAGAGAATTTTGAACATTACTTTGCTAGCATGTGAAATGAGTGCAGTATTGTGGTAGTTTGAACATTCTTTGGCATCGCCTTTCTTTGGGATTGGAATGAGAACTGACCTTTTCCAGTGCTATGACCACTGGTGAGTTTTCCAGATTTGCTGGCATATTGAGTGTAGCACTTTCACAGAATCATCTTTTAGGATTTGACATAGCTCAACTGGAATTCCATCACCTCCACTAGCTTTGTTCATAAAGCCCACTTGACTAAAGCCCACTTGACTTCACACTCCAAGATGTCTGGCTTTAGGTGAGTGATCACACCATTGTGGTATTCTTGCCACTTCTTCTTAATATCTTCTGCTTCTGTTTGGTCATACTCTTTCTGTCCTTTATTGAGCCCATCTTTCCATGAAATTTTCCCTGGTATCTCCAGTTTTCTTGAAGAGATCTCTAGTCTTTCCCATTCAGTTGTTTTCATCTATCTCTTTCCATTGACCGCTGAGGAAGGCATCTTATCTCTTCTTGTATTCTTTGGAACTCTGCATTCAATAGATATATCTGCCCTTTTCTCCTTTACTTTTGATTTCTCTTCTCAGCTATTTTTAAAGTCTCTTCAGACAACCATTTTGCCTTTTTGCATTTATTTTTCTTGGGAATGGTTTTGATCATTGCTTTCTCTACAGTGTTATGACCCTCTGTTCATAGTTCTTCAGGTACTCTGTCTAACATATCTCATCCGTTGAATCTATTTGTCACTTCCACTGTGTGATCATAAGGGATTTTAGGTCATACCTGAGTGGCCTGGTGGTTTTCACTACTCTTTTTCAAGTCTGAATTTTGCAATAAAGAGTTCATGAAATGAGCCCCAGTCAGTTCCTGCTTTTTCTTTTTTTCTGACTGTAGAGAACTTCTCCATCTTTGGCTGTGGAGAAAATAATCAAACTGATTTCGGTATTGGCCATCTGGTGATGCCGATGTGTAGAGTCGTCTCTTGTGTTGTTGAAAGAGGGTGTTTGCTCTGACTGTGTTCTCTTGGCAAAACTGTTAGCTTTTTACCTGCTTCATTTTGTACTCTTAGTCCGAACTTGCCTGTTACTCTAAGTATCTCCTGAGTTACTGCTTCTGCGACGTCTTTTTGGTGTTAGTTCTAGAAGGTCTTGTAGGTCTTTATAGGACTGTTTAGCTTCTTTGGCATCAGTGGTTGGGCAGTTAGATTGCTGTGATATTGATGGTTTGTCTTACAAATGAACTGAGAGCATTCTGTTCTTTGAGATTGCACCCAAGTACTGCATTTCAGACTCTTGTTTACTGTGAAGGCTGCTCTATTTTCTTACAAGGGATTGTTGCTCACAGTAATAGACATAATGGTCATCTGAATTAAACTCACCCATCCCAGTCCATTTAAGTTCACCGATTCCTAAAATGTCGATGTTCACTCTTGCCATCTCCTGTTTGACAACTTCCAATTTACCTTGATTAATAAACCTAATATTCCAGATTCCTATGCAGTATTGTGCTTTACAGTATTGGACTTTATTTTCACCACTAGGCACATCCACAACTGGCCATTGTTTTTGCTTTGGCTCAGCCTCTTCATTCCTTCTGAAGCTATTTCTCAAGTCTTCTCCAGGAGTATATTGGGCATGTACCCATATGGAAAGTTCATCTTTCAGTATCATATCTTTTTGCCATTTCATACTGATTCTGAAGTTTGAAAGACAAAAATGCTGAAGTGGTTTGCCATTCCCTTCTGCAGTGGACCACATTTTGTCAGATCTCTCCATTGTGACTCGTCCATCATGGATGGCCCTACACGGCATGGCTCAGTTTTGTTGAGTTATACAAGGCTGTTATCCAAGTGATGAGTTTGGTTACTTTTCTGTAATTCTGGTTTTCATTATGTCTGCTCTCTTATGGATGAGGATAAAAACCAGACCACTACAGTGAATCAGATATTGCAGTAAAGTGAGTGATACTAGTTTTCTTTTATTTTTTAGTGCTTAAGAAAAGTTATATTTACACTGTACTGTAGTTTTATTGAGTGTACAGTAACATGTCTTGAAAAAAAAAAATGTACAAGGATGTGGAGGTGTACGGGAGGTGCAGTGATTAAAAGTCTGCCTACCAAAGCAGGGAACATGTGTTTGATTCCTGATCCAGGAAGATCCCACATGTGGAGGGTCACCTAAGCTTGTGTGCAAAACTGTTGGGCCTCTGCTCTCTAGAGCGCATGTTCTGCAGCAAGAGAAGCCACAGCAATGAGAACATCTCCCACTACATCAGAAGTAGTCCTGACTCACCACAACTGGAGAAAGCCCAGGTAGCAGAGACTTAGTGCATTCAAAAATAAATTAAGAAAAAGTACACACATTTATTTTAAAATACTTATATTGTAAATCAAGTATGCTGCTGCTAAGTTGCTTCAGTCATGTCCGACTCTGTGTGACCCCATAGACAGCAGTCCACCAGACTCCCCTACCCCTGGGATTCTCCAGGCAAAAACACTGGAGTGGGTTGCCATTTCCTTCCCCAATGTGTGAAAGTGAAGTCGCTCATTTGGGTCCGACTCTTTACTTCAACAAAATTCTTAAAAACAAGTAAATTCTACAACACAGCAAAAAATAAGTCAAGTAAAAGTTAAAAAAAATAAGATGCAAATATTTAGTTGCTAAAAAATGTTATATTTTGAAATGCCTTCAATGTCTGATAATCTTTTTGTTCTTGAAATGTGTTTTCTTAATGTTGATGTCTCCTAACTGATCATTATGATGTTTGCTGAAGATTAGGATTGGTATGGCTGTTTCTTAGTTCCACAGTGAAGTTCGCAACATTGACTGACTCATTTCACAAGTAGTTTTTCAGTAGTGCAAATAGAGTTTGATAGCATTGTTTTACCCACACTAGAATTTTCAAAATTGTAGTCATTTTGCTATTCAGACTGACTCTGCTTTTGCTTTAACAGCTAAGTTTATGTAATATTCTAAATCCTTTTTTTAAATTTCAGTAGTCTTCACAGCATTTTCATCAGTAGTATATTCCATTTCAAGAAAGAGTTTCCTTTTTTCGTCTGTAAAGAGCAACCTCTTAAAGTTTTATCATAAATTACAATGATGCAGTATCTCTTTAGGCTCTAATTTCTGATTCTGTTTCTCTTGCTGTTTCCTTCTTATTGGCAGTTATTTCCTGAACTGAAACCTTGAACTTCTCAAAGTTATCTGTAAGGGTTAACATCAGTTTCTTGTAATTTTTATATTTTAAGCTCTTTCCATGAATCCTGAATGTTACAACATTTGGAAAATTTCTTCCAATCTGCAGAATTTTTATGTTTTTAATTATTTTGGTATAAGTTTTCATGTTTTATCTAGTTCTATTTGTTGATATTTTATTTTACTGTTGTGCTATGTACAAGAATTTGATTAGACCCAAGTTGGGGAGCTTCTTTCCTATATTTTCTTTAAGTAAGGTTTATGGTATAAGCCTTTGTGTGTTAGGCCTCAATCCACTTTAAGTTACTTTTTGTGAGTAGTATTTGTTAGCCTCTCAACTGTGTCCAACTCTTTGTAATCCCATGGACCGTAGCTCACCTGGGTCTTCTGTCCCTGAGATTCTGCAGCAAGAGTACTGGAGTGTATTGCTGTTCCCTTCTTCAAGTATAAGAAAAGAGTCCAATTTTACCAGTTTGCATGGGTTTATCCATTTTCCCTAACATCATTTTTAAAGAGATAAAGAGTCTATCCCTTTGCAGTTAGGTATTCTTTGCTCCCCTGTGAAAAATTAGTTGACCATAATATGTGGATTTCATTCTGTATTCTTAATTTTGTTCTTTCAGTTTCTGTGCTGTTAGTTTTTATAGTGCCTATTACCATACTGTTATTAATTAGTACAGCATCATAGTGTGGTTTGAAATCAGGAAATATGATTCCTTCAACTTCATTCTCATTCTCTGGATTGCTGTGACTATTTGGACCAAATTTCTGG
>SJYA01003468.1:124715-138266 GCA_006410615.1 Neotragus moschatus
AATATTTAATACAGAGTTGTTAAATATACACTGACCAGTATTTCTTATGGTTTCACAGAGGTGAAGAAACATTCAGCTTTTTTTGTTTGTTTGTTTAATTTAATTTAATTTTATTATTATTTTTATCTCAGGTGTACATGAGTTCCCAATCTTGACCCCCCCGCCCCCAACCTCCCACTCCACATCAACTCTCTGGATCATCCCCATGCACAGCTTTTAATTGTATGACTTGCCTACATAATATTTACCTTCTTGGCTTTTGGTGAATTAATTTTTTCATGTTCTGAAGTTTGCTGCATAAACTTCTGCATAATCTATAGGTGTTACAACACTTTTTAGAATGAACTATATTTCTTACCTAAGAATATGTCTCTTAAAAAAGATCTCTTAAACATAAGAGATAACATAAATATATATGTTTAACGGATGTAAAACATAATTCACTTACCATTTATTTTGAATCCTCTTTGAAATTGATTGTGAATTGGGACAATTTTAAGGTCTGTAAATTGCCTGAAAATCCTTTTCACACAACTTAAAAATCTGAACTTTAGAAGTAGAAAAGATCTTAGAGATCATTTAAATTTTAAAATTTTGTTGACAAGGAAAATAAAATATGTTCACTTTTATTCAGTTTTTCTTAATAATTTATTTAGTATTGGAAGGAGGCTTCAAGTTCAAGATGATAATAATTTAAAACATATTCTGTAATTTAAAAAGGATTTTTTTTTCCTCCCTCTTCTTTCCTTTCTGCCTCCCTCCCTTTCTTCCTTTCTTTTAATAAAACTGTTACTGGCATTGGATTCATGAACTTACTTATGATCAGTTACAAATGGGAAGAGGATAGATGGTTATAGAAGCTAGCAGTAGGACTTACAAGCTTTTTAGTGAGATATGTTTAGAAGCAAGTTATAGCAAATGGAACAATTTACTGTACTTTGTCCTATAAAGATGGAAAAATGGATATTTTAAAATCATCCCTTGCAGTTGTGAACATACAGTCATTTTAGCTAGTCAGAACAAATGTAGATGAAATCCAATATAAGACTTAGAACAAAGAACTATAAGTTTTCAAAACAGAGAAGTGTGACTTACAGTGAAAAGTTTTCAGGTACTTATGATAACTCATGAACTCTGTTAGAGTGAAGATAAGAATGTAAAATGATGAGTGATAAATCTGTAGATTCAAAATGCTCATAAATGTATAACAGGGTTAAGTTAGTGTGAAAGATGATTATGGATTATAACAACTTATCTTTATATGATGTCTGTGTATTTCCCAGAGAAAATCTTCTTTTTGAAATACTTGTTTTTGCAGTAAGTGTATATAAAACCACAGAATTTGAAAAGTAGGATTTTGACTGTAAGAAACCTTACTAAAGGCATGTGGTATACTGCTTAATCTTAAATTGTGATATGACTGCTATAGACTTTCTTTTATAACATAAAGAGGACTGACTTTGGAAATATTTACAATCCTAATAGTGATTTTAGAGGTTTTGAGAGAATAGAATAATTAAGATTCAAAAATAGACTGTCTCTCCTGTCATACTTATTTTTGAAGAAGTAGTAATTCACATATTCCAAGTACTTATAAGATGCTTACTCCTTGGAAGAAAAGTTATGAGCAACCTAGGTAGCATATTGAAAAGCAGAGACATTACTTTGCCAACCAATGTCCATCTAGTCAAGGCTATGATTTTTCCAGTGGTCATGTATAGATGTTAGAGTTGGACTGTGAAGAAGGCTGAGAGCTGAAGAATTGATGCNGGCAGGAGGAGAAGGGGACAACAGAGGATAAGATGGCTGGATGGCATCACTGACTCGATAGACATGAGTTTGGGTAAATTCCAGGAACTGGTGATGGACAGGGAGCCCTGGCATGCTACAGTTCATGGGGTCACAGAGAGTCAGACAGGACTCAGCGACTGAACTGAAGTGAATAACTAATGTGATTGAAGGTCTTCCTTACTACTAACCTCAAGGTTAGTGGTTTGGCAGAGGTTGATGAACTCAGAAAACAGTTTATAGTTACGGTTTATTAGAGTGAAAATACAAATAAAAAATTTCAAAGGAAAAAGACAACAAAGACAGTCAAGGGTGCCAAAGTCCACTGTCGTAAGTCGTTACCATCAAGTGGATAGCACTTTACTCTCCCTGAAATGATGTTTAGTTTCATACCAGGAGTATTGCCAGCCAGAGAAGTTCACCAAGCATTTCCAGAATTTTGCTTGTTTCCATTCAGTGTATGTATGTGTGTAATATTGAACTTGGTATAGATAGAGCCATCTGACTGGCCTTAGTTTTAGTGACTCAGCCAGCTGTTTTAGACATTGAACTGACAACATTAGTTCTCATAATGTATAATATTGTTAGAATAAACTATCTTGATCACTCAAGGCCTTATGTATTCAAAGATATACTTGTAAGGCAGGACACTCTAAAGGCTTAACAGATTCTCAGAAATTTCTTAACGCTAGAGCTTTCTTTTGTATGTGCAAGTGCAGACCAGCTGAGTAAATTCCTTACTACATTCAGTACTCATTTAATTCCTTAATTCTTTCAGGTTTTAAAATACTAAATTCCTCAGCCTTTGTTGGCACTTTATGGGTTTATATAGGAGTGATCCTGAGAGCATACAGAAATTCAGCCAAGAACGTTGCAAGTAGACTATAAAGAACTTAGATCAAATACAGGTCAGATATAAATGTAGCTGAGGAATAAGTCCAGGGTTTAACACAGTTGGTTAAGAGAATGGGATTGGGTTTATCAGTAATTTTTTATTAAGATTGGAATATAGTTTATCAAACTGTATCCTGTAGGTTAGTGGATTTAAAATGTAAAGTAACTACAACTATCACACCTTCTATACTTTTTAACTCCTTTTATTTATACACTCGAAGTGTTTACATTAGCCTTTCAAAAATGCTTACATGTTTCACAGGAGAAAATAAGTTAAATATGGTGTAACTCTTAATAGCATATTATCATACAGCCTTTTATGTGTTTTCTGAAAAGATATTGGACAGCACAAGAAAATTGGCAATATGTGAAGTGTCCTTTACGTGTGCAGAGTAAAGTTAGATAATGTTCACTGCCTTATGGAAAATGTTTTTGCTTTCATGTACAGAAGAACTAGTTTTGTATGCACTTTTTTGGTTTATTATGTTAGTTGTTCACTCATGTCCAACTCTGCCATGCCATGGACTCCTCTGTCTATGGCAAGTGTTCTATAGTGGGTTGCCATTACTGTATCAAGTGGATGTTTCTGACACTGGGATATAACATGGGTCTTCTGAATTGCAGGTGCATTGTTTTACCATGTGAGCCACCAGGGAAGCTTGTTTAGGTAAAGAGTAACAGACCTTCAAAGCATGCCAATTTAAGCAAAAAAATTTGGGGATATGCAATTTTTCTTTCCTGTGCCAGTTTTGCCCTATTTTAAACTTCTGACAACTTTCTAAAAGTCATTTGTATGAAAACAGAATGTTAGGATGCTTTTATTAGTTTTAGGTGTATATCATAGTGTTAGAGTATTTTTTATAGATTATACCCCATTAGAAGTTAAGATAATGGCTGTAAATATATCCTTGTTGCTTATCTCTTCAAAGCATCCCTCTGATGTACTGAAGTCCACCTATCCTTCTCCCCTTTGATAACCACTAGTTTGTTTCCTATAAAAATGAGTCATCTTCCATTTTATGATATATTTGCTTATGAAAAGTGAAAGTGAAGTTACTCAGTTGTGTCTGACTCTTTGCGACCCACAAACTATACAGCCTATCAGCCTCCTCTGTCCATGGAGTTGTCCAGGCAAGAGTACTGGAGTGGGTTACCATTTCTTTCTCTTGGGATCTTCTCAACCCAGAGGTTGAACCCAAATCTCCCACAGTGCAGGTGGTCACTTTGCCTTCTGAGCCACCTGGAATGCCCATATTTGTTTAAAATAGTTTTTAAATTACACTGTATAAGTGACACTATACAGTGATTGTCTTTCTCCAGCTTATTTCACTAAGTACAATATTCTCTAGATCCGTCCACATTGCTACAAATGACATTACTTTATTCTTTTTTTGGCTAAATAGCATATATATTTATTATTATTGTTCATTCGCTTTGATGTAGCACCATTTGCTTATTTTTCGCTTTTGTTGCTTTTGCTTTTGGTATCAGGAATTGTCAAGATTTGCAACACTATTGTTGTTTCAAAATATTTAACATTTTATGTTNAGTGAAGTTACTCAGTTGTGTCTGACTCTTTGCGACCCACAAACTATACAGCCTATCAGCCTCCTCTGTCCATGGAGTTGTCCAGGCAAGAGTACTGGAGTGGGTTACCATTTCTTTCTCTTGGGATCTTCTCAACCCAGAGGTTGAACCCAAATCTCCCACAGTGCAGGTGGTCACTTTGCCTTCTGAGCCACCTGGAATGCCCATATTTGTTTAAAATAGTTTTTAAATTACACTGTATAAGTGACACTATACAGTGATTGTCTTTCTCCAGCTTATTTCACTAAGTACAATATTCTCTAGATCCGTCCACATTGCTACAAATGACATTACTTTATTCTTTTTTTGGCTAAATAGCATATATATTTATTATTATTGTTCATTCGCTTTGATGTAGCACCATTTGCTTATTTTTCGCTTTTGTTGCTTTTGCTTTTGGTATCAGGAATTGTCAAGATTTGCAACACTATTGTTGTTTCAAAATATTTAACATTTTATGTTTGAGTTTTGTTTTCAGACAGTAATGCATTTTCCTGCTGCTTTGAAAGTTTGTGGAAATTTTTTTTTTTGCCCTTAGGATTTTGAATAGAGAGATTAAATGTAGATGGGGATTTCAAATTATACAAATATCTTAACTTTTTGGATTTTTACTATAATAATTAAATACTGTCATCTTGGAAATATATTTCTTTCAAGGGCAGTTTACTTCTTTAGATGACTTTGTTATCTCAGATTACTGTTAGTATGTTTTCAAGATCAATTAGACTTAAAAATGTACTATGGTATGTAGTGGAACTGTTATACTTGTCTTTCTGTTAGAGGAAAGCAGTTACTAAATATATATTTTTAATAAAATATATATTTTAAAATAGATTTGACTTGCCTCTGGTAGCACAGTAAGGATATGTATTTAGTTCTGCAGAATGGATGAAAATGAAAGCAGTATTCATAGTTTAAATATTGGTTATTCCTAAGTAAAAAATGTTTTCCTGTTCTGGATTTTATTATTAACTTAAACATTTCACATCATAGTAAATAATCATGCAATTGAAAAACAAACAAGTAGAGTCACAGAAGTAGAAGACAAAACTATGGTTTCACGCAATGAGTGAGAAGTTACATTGGGAGGTTGGGGTTGACATTTACACGCTACTATGTATAAAATGTGCTACATGAAACACAAGCTGGAATCAGATTGCTGGGAGAAATATCAATAGCCACAATATGTAGATGACACCACCCTTATGGCAAAAAGTGAAGAGGAACTAAAGAGCCTCTTGATGAAAGTGAAAGAGGAGAGTGAAAAAGTTGGCATAAAGCTCAACATTCAGAAAACTGAGTTCATGGCATCTGGTCCCATCACTTCATGGGAAATAGACGGGGAAACAGTGTCAGATTTGATTTTTTTTGGGCTCCGAAATCACTGCAGATGGTGATTGCAGCCATGAAATTAAATGACGCTTACTCCTTGGAAGGAAAGTTATGAACAACCTAGACAGCATATTAAAAAGCACAGACATTACTCTGCCAACTAAGGTCCGTCTAGTCAAAGCTATGGTTTTTCCAATAGTCATGTATGGATGTGAGTGTTGGAGTATACAGAAAGCTGAGCACCAAAAAATTGATGCTTTTGAACTGTGGTGTTGGAGAAGACTCTTGAGAGTCCCTTAGACTGCAAGGAGATCCAACCGGTCCATTCCGAAAGAAATCAGTCCTGGGTGTTCATGGTAAGGACTGATGTTGAAGCTGAAGCTCCAGTACTTTGGCCACCTGATATGAAAAACTGACTGTTTGAAAAGACCCTGATGCTGGGAAAGATTGAAGGCAGGAGGAGAAGGGAACAACAGAGGATGAGATGATTGGATGGCATCATCTACTCAGTGGAGATGAGTTTGAGTAAACTCCAGGAGTTGGTGATGAACAGGGAGCCCTGGTGTGCTGCTGTCTATCAGGTCGCAAAGAGCTGGACACAACTGAATGACTGATCTGCACTGATTTACAAAATAGGTAATTAACAAGGAAACTGTGCTCAGTACTTTGTAATGACATATGTAAGAAAGGAATTAAAAAAGAATGGATGTGTGTATAGGTATAACTGAGTCACTTTCCTACACGCGTAAAACTAACACAACATTGTAAAGCATGTACCATAAAAATATTTGAATTTAAAAAATGGTACAGAGAGTTGACATATACCCATCAAATGATTTTATTAAGAGATAGTATCTTACATAACTATATCTTACCACAACCAAGATTGGGCATTGATTAAGGTCAAAACTTTTTTTTTTTTTTGTAGTGTTGTATACTCTGCATTGTTTTGTACACTTTTGACTATATTTATAGAAGAATGGAGAAGGAAATGAAAGCCCACTTCAGTGTTCCTGCCTGGAGAGTCCCACAGACTTATGAGCTTGGTAGGCTACAGTCTATGGGATCTCAAAGAGTCAGACACAGTTGAGCAACTGAGCATAGAAGAAATAATGCATTTACTGTATAAGGGCCACATGATCTTAATAAATTAATACATTTCAGCATATGTTTTAAATAAGTTTAAAAAATATACTACATGCTAGCCTAAATTTTTTCCAGTATTGTTTTTAAATTATTTTATTGTGCTAAAATATTTTATGTGTTTAAAAATACATTGAACTATATAGTTTTATTAATATACTTCTGGCTGTGTTAGGTCTTTGTTGCTACATAGGCTTTTCTCTAGATGCATTGAGCAGTGGCCTCTCTCTGTTATTGCATGAGGTTTTCACTGTGGCAGCTTGTCTTGTGACGCTCAGGCTGTAGAGCACACAAGCTTCAGTAGCTGCAGATCTTGGACTATAAAGCAAAGACTAGTTGTGATGCATGAGTTTAGTTGCTTCACGGCACGTGAAGTTTTCCAGAGATAGAACCCGCATCTCCTACATTGGCACGCAGGTGCTTTACCCAGGAAGCCATCAACATCATTTCAAATGTACAATTTAGTGACAGTAATTATGTTTACGGTGTTGTATAACCATCATCAGTATTCATTTCCCAAAATTTTTACTCTCTTATAGAAACTTCTGTACATGTTAAATAATAATTTCCTTTCCCCTCAGCTTCTGATTCTCTTCTAGTCTACTTTCTAACTCTGTGAACTTGACAGTTTTTGGTTACCTGATATAAGTGGAATCAGATAGTACTGTCAGGTTCTTTTCAGTAAGCTTAATGTTGCTAGGGTTCATTTGTGTTCTTGAATGTATAGAACTTCTTTTTTATGGCACATAATGTTCTGTTTCATGTGTGTATCACAGGGTTTCCATCCATTCATCTGTTGATGGACTTTTTGGTTTTTCCATTTTTTGGAAATTTGTGAATAATGTTACTATGACTGTTTACGTAAAAGTGTTTATTGACTCTCTTTTTTCAGTTCTTTTAAAAATGTAATTAGGAGTCTGATTTCTGAATTGTTTATTTAACTTTGTGAGGCTATTTATATTTTTCACACTGAGTACACATTTTACATTCTCATCAGCAGTGCACTGGGGTCATAGAATCACTCTGTATTTTGCTGAAGCCTCTTTTCCAGTATTTATAAAGATAATAGCCATCCTAATGGAAATGAATTGATCTTATCTTTGTTTTCTTTAATTTGGATCTTCCCTTCTGTAGTTGACCATTTGCCTTCTTTTGAGAAATGTACACCAAAGTCCTTTGCCCAGGTTTGAATTGTATTCTTTGATTTTTCTTGTTGAGTTGGGATCTTTCTATAATCTGTGTATTAATCTCTTATGAAAGCTATGATTTCAGATGTTTTCTCCCAGTAGTAGTTTTCTTTGATGTAAAAAAGTTTTTAAGAATCCTAGTCTGTTTTTGTTGTTGCCTGTACCTTTGGGATCCACCAGCACCATTTCCACACTTCTCAGAGCTATTTTAGTTCTGCATGTTTACCTGTAAGATATCAGTCTGCCTTCATTCTTTTCCATGTGACTATTTCAGAACTACCATTTGTTGAAAGAGTTGTGCTATTAAAGGTTTATGAGCATAACAGGCTGCTTGTACCACCGATAGTGTTCTTCCAAATGATTCTTTTTGTAACCAATTTTTTGACACAGTATTAGATAACAAACAATTTTGTTGTTAATTATAGCTTGCTGAAGAAGCTTAGCTATGTCCTTTTGATGATTCCACCTTGATACTCTGAAGAAATGTGGCCCTAAAACTTACTGAAGTAGAATGCTTTTCGCAAACAAAATATTCTTTATATTACATGTCCATTTTGTGTTTAATGTTTTAGTATGGCTATCACAATTTTAGATTTACAAATTATATAAAGGAAAGACATTTATATGTTGACTTTTTAAATAATTTATTCTTTGGTTATTTAATCTTATTACAGTTGATTATTGAAAAATTAATGAAGGCTCTGAAAATTGTGTATTTCTGAGAATAATTTGTAGAATGGTTGGGGCCTCTTGTAGAATGTAGGAGTCTCTTCTTTCTCNCTTGTGTTTAATGTTTTAGTATGTTTATCACAATTTTAGATTTACAAATTATATAAAGGAAAGACATTTATATGTTGACTTTTTAAATAATTTATTCTTTGGTTATTTAATCTTATTACAGTTGATTATTGAAAAATTAATGAAGGCTCTGAAAATTGTGTATTTCTGAGAATAATTTGTAGAATGGTTGGGGCCTCTTGTAGAATGTAGGAGTCTCTTCTTTCTCATTTAGCTTAAATTCAGTTGCCTGTGGTATCTTAAGTAGTTAGTATAACCCTGACATTTATATTGATAATTAATACAGGTAATTAGTTACTCAGTGTTTTAATCACAGCTAGTATTTTCATGTTTTACTGTTATTTATGTTTTAAGTAAAAACTCTAGACAAATAACTATGAGTCGTATATATGTATTTGACATATAAAGTATTTAATACATACTGTTGTATTAATTAATTATAGTTAGTAATTTATTTTTAAGTAATGTTTCTTTTATGTACCTGTTCTATTTTACACATATTAGTATATATCCAGTATAATTCTCTAGATATATATTTGTTTGCACTGTACATAGCCTTATTCCATAAGTAGAGTATTTTAATGTTTCATGAATGATCCTATATGCTTTACACTGTTTATGTACCTTTTTTAAAGGACAACTATATTTCCCAGATGAATTTCAGTGTGGATTATATAGCTTTCTAATGTCTTGAAATACAGTGATAGAGAAGAATGAATAAAAACCTATACGACTTATTCTTTAAGAGATTTCTAATAGTATTTTTTCATTTCAAAAGTCCACAGTACATTTTAAGGTAATTATTGATGTTTTAAAAGATACTGATGGATTTCATAGTTTTTTAATATAGTAACCTGAGGTCAATCTCACTAAAATATTTCTGTAACTGACTTTTTATCATTACTCTATACTGAAATTTCTTTCTTTTTTATAATGGACATAGATATAAGATACATTGGTAAAGACAGTTTTTTCCCCCAGAAAAACTTCCCATAGAAATAAGTTGAAAACACTTTATTTCCACAATAGATTGTGAGGAATAGTTAGTTTTTGTTAGCTATTATATTTTAATTGTATAAATAACATGTATTCACACCACATGTCACAATGATAAAGTCTAAATATAAATGTTGACTTTATGCATTTCTAAATTTAGTTCACTAATATCTTTACTTTTTCTTACAGCATTTTCAGTTAGCTTTGATTGACTCTAATCCCTGTACTTTATCCAGTGTTGAAAGTAAGTATATTAGTTTTTTTGTCTGTTTGAGGAATAGCATGTTCATGAGACATTTCATATTATGAAATTGAATACCTTTTCAAATATCCTTTGTTTCTTTTGGTTATTGAAAATAAGAATGGGAGAGCAAAAACCTGATTCAGACACTTTAAGATAGTTGATTAGCATAATGTGAGTATTTAAATAGTCACTGTTCTGTCTTCATACTCAGAATAAATACACTCACAGAACAGTAACATATAATGAATATTTACTTCATGCTCACTATAATGACTGATATTATTTAAATGCTCAGTATAGTAAGGCTTTATTATCTTTTCATGTGTGTTTTTAACCTGTAAATTATTTCTCTTTTTTCTTTTAATATCTTTGAGGCTTTATGTATTCCACAGGCCATTATTATTCTTTGACTCTCTTAGCTTGTGCTTATGAAATTAGGATGATCAAAACATTCAAAGTAAAGTTTTAAAGAGGAAACAAACTGGCAATTGTGTTTTTGTTTAATAAAGTACAGATTTATGAATTTTTTTTTACGTTAATTCGTTTTTTTTTTTTTTCAAACTGGAAAGATGCATATACCCAGTTAATATTCTTGAGAACAATTAGGTGATATAAAACTTTCATTATATTATTATCCTTCGGAATATTATATATTCTTAACATTCTGAAAATAATTCTTGTAATAAAGTTTAAATTTTTAGACTTTTTGGCAGTGTTATCAGTGTTTTAGTATATGTATTAGAAATTTTTTATGTAGTGTATTTTCCTGAGTAAGTATTCATACTTCTCTTCCAAATTATGTTTAAGAATGAAGTGAGAGATATTTCCCTTTATGAAATATGACACTAACACGTATGGGATTTTGAGGCCAGATACATAGGACCTGAGACTCATTTGGTAGAATGTTCATAATGGTTTATTGTGCCAGTTAGATGATCTTATCTTTTTTGTTATCTTATTAGATAGATACAAAGATGAGGAAAATGGCATATAGGTAACCTTTCTCCTTATTTTTACCTGTTTTACATTCCCTTAAATAATAGAGGGGGATGAAATTTTTATTAACTGGATTTGACCGTCTGTTGGGAAATGACAGTGAGGACAAAGAAAATTATTTAACCTGTTGGATAAAGAGATTATTTTTGTATGTGAAACTTCTAAAATTTTATAAATTGTATTTTGTTGTTTATTTAGTTATAGTGATAGTGTTTTCTTCTCTCAATGTATTTTCATTGTCTCTTATGGATGTTTTGTTAGCTTATAATAACATGTAACCACTAACATAGATCAGCGACTTTGTATCCATAAGTTATCTGATTTTAGAGTTAATTAGAATATTTTAAGATAAATTTTCAGTTCTGTATAGGAAATTATGTATGTTGAATGTAGTATTGAATGATCTGGATATCAAGAAGTTTTTTGAAAGCAAGGGGATTTATTAGACAGTTTTCTAGGCCTTCATACCTGAGTCTCAGTGAATCAGAATTTTTAAGTGCTGAACTTAAGAATTGGTGTTTTTTTATTTTCTTTTTAATTTTTTTTAATGCTTCTTAAAGGGAATATGATCTTCCTGATGTTTACTGAGAGAANTATAAAGGAAGAAAACTTGAGTATGTTAAAAAAGTGTCTATTAAATAATAACTTTACTATTTTTTAAGGTGAACATTTTTTAATATGTTTTAGGATATGTATTTTTTAAAAGGTTTATTATTTTGCAAAAGTAACATCTACTTAATTTTAGTATACTTATTAACTATTGATGGTCTTTGTATATTTGTATTTTCATAGAATTAAAATAATTTTTTATTTAATGACAATTATATTTTCTTAGTGTGCTCATGATTTTTTGTATATTAAAAACAAAAGTTACACTTCTAAGTTGCAATCTTTTTAACATTTTTAATATTTCAAATTTTATAATGTCTGTTTTCATTCATTATTGTGAATTCAGTTGTGTTGTATTTAATCTTTTTCCATGATCTTTTGTAGTTCAGTTTCATATTGCCCACTTGTACGAAACCCAGGTAAGTGTTTTAGTTTATTGAAAACAAAAATAAAATCCTCATCATGCTTTAAGTGACATGAGTTATAGAAAACAGTTTTGTGTTTTATGCTTTCTTCTTTAAATGAAATAAATAGCAGTTAATTTAATTCAGTTTGGGGTATATGCTCCTGAATATATTTTTTAAATATATTCATATAATCATTAAATGTGTTTGAAATTTTGCTTAGTGATACCAAACAAGAAGGGTGTAGGTATTAAAGGTTGTATTTAATATGTTTCTAGATTTTGTAACAACTTTCAACTCACTGTGATTTTAAAATTTCCACGTTTGCTTTCACTGCAAAGTGTCATTTAATGCGATTTGCCTCTAAATTCAGTCATCTGCATGATTTTAAATGACTTAAGAAGTGTTCTACTATCCTGATGTTAGTATGTATATTTTTCTAGAATATTTTTGAATATTTGAAATAAGTTTTTATCTTAGAATAATTGCTTCTGGTTTTCTGTAATACTGAAATGTCTTTGAAACATCGTACTTTGTAACACAAAGTATGGAAGAAATGAAAGTTTTAGTTACTCAGTTGTGTCCAATTGTTTGTGACTCCATGAACTGTCACCTGCCAGGCTCCCCGTCCATGGGGTTCTCCAGGCAGAATCTTGTAGTGCATGGCCATTTCCTTCTCCAGGGGATCTTCTCCACCCAGGGATCGATCCTAGGTCTATTCACTGCAGGCAGATTCTTTACCACTGAGCCACTGGGGAAGCCCAACACAAAGTATGCTGCTGCTAAGTCACTTCAGTGGTGTCCAGCTCTGTACGACCTCATAGACGGCAGCCCACCAGGCTCCCCTGTCCCTGGGATTCTTCAGGCAAGAACACTGGAGTGGGTTGCCATTTCCTTCTCCAATGCATGAAAGTGAAAGTGAAGTCGCTCAGTCATGTCCGACTCTCTAGCGACCCCATGGACTGCAGCCCACTAGGCTCCTCCCACCTATGGGATTCTCCAGGCAAGAGTACTGGAGTGGGGTGCCATTGCCCTCTCAATACTTCTCTCAATACTTCTCAAAGTATTGTCACCTTTTAATGTTAGTATCATTTCTTCTCTGTAGGCTTTAAAAATTGTTTCAGTTTGACTTTATAATATTTTGTATGTGACATTTTGTTAGGTCAGTTAATAACTATACTATCATATAAATTTACAGTCTGTGATCTGAAAGCAGAAAGTTGCTAGCAGACTACTACTACATAGTATATATAGTAAAACATTTTAGATTTTATTTCAGATGCGAGTTTCAGTGTAAAGTTAACAGCTTTTCTAGGAGGGAAAACACTTGATATATTGAGAACATTTGTGAGGTCTGATCTTTTGTCTCTAGTTCAAATATAAAATAATAGGGTAAGAGTATGTACTGTGCAAATTTATACCACGCAAGGAAAGCTGCTTACATCTTTTTTTATGCATATTATAAATGAATGTAGTAAGATATTTCAAGATCATTTTAAGTGTCATGTTCCCAGACCCTGCTTATAATAGCCATTATGGGGATCTTTAAAAAACTGACATCAGATTTCTATAC
>SJYA01003468.1:148698-159496 GCA_006410615.1 Neotragus moschatus
ATTTCAGAGATATTAGTTTTCCTATATTCACTGCAGCACTACTAACAATAGCTGGTATGTGAAAACAATCATAACAGACGAATGGATAAAGAAAAAGTCTTTTATATATATGGCAGATTTTAGGTTGATTTTCTTCTTAGTGGTGCAATAAGTTGACTTATTACCTTAATTTCCTTTTTGAATTATCCTCTCAATATATCAAAATACAGCTGATTTTTTTCTCCAGTATTATTTGTATATAATTGGTAAATAACATTGTACTAGTTTAAGGTATACAACATATAGTATATATTGTGGAATCATTTTCATGTGTAGTTAGCATCATGGTTGTTTGTTAAAATTTTTTATTCCAAATTACTTAATATTTCAAAAATACATCAAAAACATTTTTATTACATACATCAAAAAACTTATTCAGGCACTCACCAAAGTCTTTCTCAAAATTGTTTCTGTTTTTCAGTTGGCATAGATAAATGTTTCCATGTAACAGAAACATCAAATAAAACTGTTATTGCAAGAATGCAACTTTTTAAAAAATTAAACACTGATGAATTAAATGATTTTTCTTGAAGTAAAAGATCAATGTCCTAATAAGTGTATTTGAAGAGGGAAATGGCATCCAACTCCAGTATTCATGCCTTTCGAATACCCGTGGACAGAGGAGCATGGCAGGCTACACCCTTTGGGGTCACAAGAGGTGGACATAACTTAGTGACTAAACCACTGCCTCAACCTGTTAAGTTAAAGTTTCCGAATTAAAAAAAGAAAAGTGTTTGTTATATTTGTGAGTGAAAGATCTGTTACAGGTGTATATGTTTGTGTTGCATTGGTAACAACAATTCCTACATATTGTTACACTTCCCTTTCCATAGGAAGTATACACTGCTTTTCCTGCTATGTATTAATGCTTTTATGTTCTGCTGTAATTACACACTCCACAAGGCTAACATACATGATCCTTCTAGTGTCCTCCTCTGATTGCTATCAGCTTGGTTCAAGTGATTTTTGCTTATTAATTTTGTATCCTGCTTAATTTATTAACTATATGTTTATGCTTGGCAACTATGTATCCTTATTAGTGGGCTGCTTTCTGAATGTTGATTCGCTGTCTGTGTTAAAACTATGGCATTCTTATGTGTATGTGTGTATATGAGAGATAAAAAGTGTAGGGTTTTCTTTTCTTCCTTCTTTCTTTGTCTTATTTGGTTTAGAGTAAAAACGTTTTTAGCCCCAATTTATACATTTAATTGTTCTGTTTACTTAATACGGTATCCTTGGTACTTCCTTGATGGTCCAGTGATTAAGAATCCACTTTGCAATGCAAGAGACACTGGTTTCCTGACCCTTTTTGGTCAAGGAACAGGAGACTGAGGTTCCCTATGGGGAACCTCCCTATGCCATGGAGCAACTAAGTCTTTGTGCCACAACTAGTGAATCCCATGAACAGCAAAAGATCTTGTATGATGCAGCAAAGATCCCATTTACCACAACTAATACCCAGCACAGCCAAATAAATACTTGAAAAAAAGAAATGTTATTTAATAAAATATGTCCTGAAATGACTTCACCATCTTTTTCTTCTTTGTTTAAGACTGTAAAAATGTCTATCGGGCTTTCCCACATATGTTTTAAGGACACCATACTTTGGAGTTTCTTTTATTATCATTTTCTGTTGTTTTGGAAGGGTTGAGTTAAACGTCACAGTGGCGATAAAAGATTTTAGTCTTACAGTAATTTTTGAAGGAGAACTGTGGACAGTGGTTTCATAATTTTCCTTGTACCTTATATGAAGATACAATATGAATATTGTTTACCATGTCTATGGAAAGTTATATCTTGAATACCTCATTGCTTATAAATATTTTCCAAAGACATTGTCTATTAAAACAGTATATTTTTAAATGCAAATTAGATTAACTACTTTTCCTCTTAGACTTTGTAAAGGATAGTAGTAGTACTTCTTGTATTTGCTTAATAAAATGTGCATCTCTTTGAAAGTCTTTCCAGGTTAATTATCCTTCTGCTTGTAGGATAGTTCTACAGCTTTGTGAATGTTACTAAGTAATGTCTAAAGGTGATTTTTTTTCCCCAGTAAGTTGTGGGATATAGCAAATGTTATAATTACCATATTTTACTGATACTGTATTACATTGAAGTGCAGTTTTACTAGCTGTTATTTTGAAAGTTGGTGGTGCAGAGTAAAACATTCAGTTAATGAATTAGAATTCTTATTTTCATAATGGAAACTTTAAAAATATCATTATTGTCTGAATCATATACTGCTAAATTTTACTATGTATATAACATATATTTGATTGTTTATTTCAGTTTATTGGTTGAAACATTAATTCTGTTTAAAGGCTTTTTTAGGTGAAGTATAGCTGATGTTATATGTGGAATATATGTAACATAGATATTCCAATTTTTAAAGATTTCATTGCATTTTAATTTATTGTAAAATATCAACTAAATTCCCTATGTGTATAGTACATCCTTGTACTATACACAATAGTTTGTCCCTCCTAACCTGTTTAATTCATCTATTTTGCCCCTCTTCCATTCTCTCTCCCAAGCAGTAACCTCTAGTTTGTTTTCTGTATTTGTGTTAACTTTTTTTTGTTGCAGTAATGATGTATCTTTTTTTCTGAATATCTTCTGCTCTTTAGAGAATGTATCATTCTGCAAAGGAAGCTTATGAACAGCTATTACAGACAGAAAACCTACCTGCACAAGTAAAAGCAACTGTTTTACAACAGTTAGGTACATAAAAGTTTACTTTTTGTTATATAATGCATTATTATTAAAATTTTGGTGGTCTTGGGTAGGAGCAGTTTTAATTCTTCTGGTTAAAGATAACTATTCACCAAACTGTGTTTAGAATTAATTGTGATGTGTATTGAGATTGTACTTTAAGTGAGTATTTTATATTGTAAATATTCCTATTGTAAATGTACTTCTCTCTCACTCTTTTTTTTTTTGGTAAAGAGTTAATGAATTTAGTCCTTATTTGCTTGTTTTAATCATTTAGTTGTATCTGACTCAGTGACCTGTAGTTTGTAGTTGTAGCCTGCCAGACTTCTTTGTCCATGGGATTTCCCAGACAAAATTTTGGAATGGGTTGCCGTTTCCTCCAGGGAATCTTGCTGACCCATCCAGCATATTTCATCTCATAATTTAGATTCAGTGGTAGTCTACTCCTTTTAAGTTCTCAACATTCTTCCTTAGTAATTGGCCTCTAGAAGAGGTTTGAACATTTCTATGTGCTTATAAGCACTCTCTGAAGTTAAATGGGTTAAAATAATTCAAATGCTAGTTAAGTGCTGTGAGCTTGTTTTCATAGGGTGTTTTATTATATGACTTAATGGAACTGTGTCACCTAAAAATGAAAGATTATTTTATTTATTTTCTGTAGCTACTTGTTACATTCTTATGTTTAAAAAGCAAAAATTTGGTGCCCAGAAATAATGTAATATATTACTACTAATTTCATGATAGTAAGAATACTCTGCAGTAATTCATTTGGTTAGTTATTTATCATGTATATATTTAATGTTTAGATTTGGTTTTTTAAATTTGCTTTTTGTTTCAGTATTTGGTTTTCAGCAAGTAATTTCTAAATTGTAATGAACTTATGATAATGTATTTTTGAAATGGCAGTATTTTGCCTATAATGTCAAAATCAATTAGTCATACTTTTGCCTAGGTTATATATACTTTTGCAAAGGTAATTTTATAACTTGACTGACAGATGAAGCACTTATATCCATTTGTATTAAGTGTTCAGCATTTTTTTTCATGGTCCAATCTTTCCATTGTTTGCTGCTATAACTCTTCTACTTTTTCATTATTCAAATGCTGTATTGCTTTTATCTGTTTTGGAACCAATTTTTTATTTACATATTCATATAGCTTTGGAAATGTTTTTGATTATATGTTTAGGATTCTTTGAAAATAATTAATGCAAGTAAAGTGTAGGATCTTTGGTAAGGTTTTTTCTTTTTAATAATTTATCTTTGAATATTTTTAGTTTAATGTATTCCTGAGAGATGAGATAGAATTACTAGATTGTTTTCAAAATATTTCAATCTTTGAAGAATAAGTAAGTTTATCCTCTCTATACTTTTTGTCTTATAAATCAACATTTTATTTTCCAAATTAAATTCAGAAAAGGAGTGTCTGTGTGTGACTTCTATGTAGTATCCTAGATGTTTTAAGTTTCCCTCTGTTGATTATATCCCTTTTAGTAAAATGGGTTTTCCTATAGCTACCTTTGATAGTTCAAAATTTAGGAAAGTTTGATTCAAGATAAGTAAATAAATATACAAGAAGGATATTTGTGTGCTTCATGATTTTCTTGAGGCTAGAAGAGTGGTTGAATCATGGGTAAATGGCTTCCACTTGATTAATTATAGGATGGATGCATCATAACGTGGATCTATTAGGAGACCAAGCCACCAAGGAAAGCTGTGCTATTCAGTATCTCCAAAAGTCATTGGAGGCAGATCCTAATTCTGGCCAGTCTTGGTATTTCCTTGGCAGGTGAGACCAGACTCTGGGGTTGTGGTTTCTAGAGGTGGTTTATAATCTAAAATGTTAATGTAATCTATAATATCCTTAGTGGCAGTTTATTTTAAAAACATTGTAACAAAGATTTTGGGGAGATAAATTTGATCATTTCAGATCATTCCGAATTAGGTGCTTTTACTGAAGAATTATTCTGCTTATTAGATTTCATTTCACATTGTCTTGTGACTTGAATTACTACTAGTTTTCAAAGAGTTTTAAAAGAATTTTGTCATATGCTAATTGGGGTATTGGTTTTCTATTCAGTATTTAAATTGTTTCCTCTATCATTTTTAAAATGTATTTACTTAACAGAGAATTCATTTTTATTCTATGTGATGATCATGTCCAGCATATTAAAAAGTCTAAACCATTTGAATTTGGAATTTTCCACTGATTAATGAATGGATTGGATTAGATATATTAGTTACCTTTTCTCAATGTTATGAATTTAACTTTAATTTTTTTACTTGGTTTGACTGTAAATTTTGCCCCTTTCTTATTGACATTGAGTTTATTTATGTAAAGGTTAATTCACATTTAGGTGTTATGTTAATATTAGCTTTTTAGTGGCTTTTTCTTTTAAAAAGGAAGTATACCTAGATTATTATAAAAATAATTTATTTTTTAAAAATTTCATTTTTGATTAATTTTGTTTAATAATCAAAGTTAGCTACTTTCATTATACAGTTTTTCTAATCTCCCCTAGGCTTGTAAAACTAGTTTGAATTCCTTCTCAATTTAGTGTTTTCTCCTCTGCTAAAGATCCTACAGGATAAGCTGAATCTTTCTTATCTTCCATTTCCATTTGTTGTTGCCAGTCAAACATTTAGTAAATGAAATAAGTGAACTAAGTAGTTTTTGCTTTTGGAGCTAATATAATTTTTATCTTTGTGCAAAATTTATCTTAATGGGATGATTTTAAAAGAGGTGTGTCTTTAGCAAGAGGGTAGTGTGACACATAATATTAGGTTTTTTATTAGCACTCCTGCTAATTTAGATTTTTAAAAGAATATGACCCAGGATATTTTTTTCCTTTTTTGATCCAAGATAAAAATCTGTAGCATAATGTCATTTACATTGTATGTTACTTTTTAGTATAAGGGATACTTTTATTGTTTCTGTTTAATCACAGCCATGTACAATACATGCAAAGAAATATGTTTAAAATCTTCATTTTAGTAAACATACACTTTCCCATCTCTGGGAAAAGCAGTAGTCTACAGAAGAATTAATTGAGATTATCTGAATTTAAAACAACAATATATGTTCGGTTTTTTAATATTTTTTCTACCAAATGGACCACAGTCTAGATTTCTCAATTACATGATAGTTCTTTGGGGCCAAAGATGATCATTTTATACAGCATTTATTTATTTTTAAAAGAATATTTATTTATTTGGCTGTCAAGGGTCTTAGTTGCAGCATGTGGGATCTATTTCTCTGATTTGGGGCCAAACCCAGGCCTGCTGCATTGGCAGCACAGGGTGGTATTGGCCACCGAACCACCAGGAAATTCCCTAGGCAGCATTTATTTTTAATGTTAGTTTTTTCCCATAATTTTGTTTCTTTTTTCTGCTGCCTTTTGATATGTTGCTTCTAATTGATTTTACTAATAGAAAACAGAATCACATTTCTGACAAATGATATTTTAAAGATTATTGAAGGACTTTCTGGTGCTCCAGTAGGAATCTGCTTGCCAGTACAGGGGGACATGGTTTTGATCCCTGGTCTGGGATAATCTCACATACCATGGAACAACTAAACTAAGCCTATACGCTGCAACTAGTGAACTCACTCACCTTGGAGCCCAGATACTACAAATAGAGAGTGACCATCAGTTCAGTTCAGTTCAGCCACTCAGTGGTGTCTGACTCTTTGCAACCCCATGAATTGCAGCATGCCAGGCCTCCCTGTCTATCACCAACTCTAGGAGTTCAGAGAGTGACCATGCTGCTGCTACTGCTAAGTCACTTCAGTGGTGGCCGACTCTCTGCGACCCCATAGACAGCAGCCCACCAGGCTCCCCCGTCCCTGGGATTCTCCAGGCAAGAACACTGGAGTGGGTTGCCATTTCCTTCTCCAATGCGTGAACGTAAAAAGCGAAAGTGAAGTCACTGAGTCATGTCTACCTCTCAGCGACCCCATGGACTGCAGCCCACCAGGCCCCTCCATCCATGGGATTTTCCAAGCAAGAGTACTGGAGTAGGGTGCCATTGCCTTCGAGATAGTGACCATAGGCAGCAGCAAACTCAGTATAACCATAGTTAGATGAAAAAAACTTACTGAAGCTCTGAATGAGGATCTCAGTGTCTGTAAATTTATAGAGATTTGATGATCCTAGTATTTAAAAAACTGTTAGCTCTGTGTCCAAGGCTTTATTTCATACTGTTTCTTGATTGTGATGTATCTGTTAAATTGAGATAGGGATGTTTCAGTACAGTAGTAACACTGGTAATGAAAATGTTAGAGTCTGCCACACGCAGAAAACTGAAAAAATTAGGAATGATCAGATAGTAACTTATTTTACCCTTTCATCTTGCAAGTAAGGGACATGAATTCAAGGAAGTAGTTTTCTCCAGGTAATATAATAATTCATGTAGCACGAAGAGCTAAAACCCAGCTTTACTTAGTGCTTCAGTTCTCTTAACATTAAGTAAAGCAGGAGACACATACAGCATTTGTCTGATCATTAAAATACTCTTTCATTAAAAAAAACTTTCTGTCTGTTAATATTCATACTGTCTCTAATGTCTATCCTTGTTTGCATTACTGTTCCCTTTTAAATTCTGCCTCAAGACTATACGGTTGTATGCATTCTTTAAAATTGCTGTCTCTGTCTCTTTTACTGCCATTTCTGATACTTGTCAGCCCACAAATCAGCCATTCTTTAGGCTTATTTGTACACTTTGTGTTTAATATTAACTATATCTGTTTTATGTTTTTCATAAATTAAGAAATGTTTGTCATTGTTATCTTTAAGTTCAGAAAGAAAAATTTGGATGTGCCAATTGAGGTCACTATCAACATTTAATTTCTCTTTGTTACTTAGCTCTTAAATTCTTGGAATATAAGAAGCTTGAGTTTAAAGTACGTATAAAAGAGCTCTGTATTTAAGTTTCTTCTGCTGCTGCTGCTGCTAAGTCGCTTCATTCATGTCCGACTCTGTGTGACCCGATAGACAGCAGCCCACCAGGCTCCTCCATCCCTGGGATTCTCCAGGCAAGAACACTGGAATGGGTTGCCATTTCTGGCTGTAATGGTTTGAAAAGAATACGTTACATAACATTTTCTTGCAATCATAAGACAGAAAGTTAATTTAATAGCAGTTTTAGTGTACATTAAAATCACTAAGTATAAGCACATATCTTGATTAACAAGTGGATGTCATTTTGACAAGGTAATATGGTTATTTGTTTGTGGAAATATAAATACATTTAAACTGTATATCTATGTCTACCTTGTTCCTTCCCTCTTTCAGGTGCTATTCAAGTATTGGAAAGGTTCAGGATGCTTTTATATCTTATAGGCAGTCTATTGATAAATCAGAAGCAAGTGCAGATACCTGGTGTTCAATAGGGTAAGGCTTATGTGTGTGTGTGTTAAGTTTCTAATGCTTTAATTGATGTACCTGTTTATTGAACTTCATCTGTGTGCATGTATTAATGTTACACACAGTCAGTTTTAGTAAACTTTATTTCTCTTTACAGTGTGCTCTATCAGCAACAAAATCAGCCTATGGATGCATTGCAGGCATATATTTGTGCTGTACAATTGGACCATGGACATGCAGCAGCATGGATGGACCTAGGCACTCTGTATGAATCCTGTAACCAACCTCAAGATGCCATTAAATGCTACTTAAATGCAGCTAGAAGCAAAAGTTGCAGTAATACCTCTATGCTTACAGGAAGAATTAAAGTTTTACAGGTAAATTCTTGAAGTAGCATATTTTAAAGACATTTCCATAAATACCTGGCAGAGGAGGGTGGCTGGAAAGTTTGTCTAATTTTGTTTTGATGTCAATAATTTATTTCCATAGTTTTGATATTTATGATGATACTACATTTCACTTTAAGATAATACTATGTTGAAAGCTTTTGCATCTCTACTTTTTCTGATTCATGTTAATTTGTGTGATTTTGTATGCTATCTACATTTTTAAGTTATAACATTTTAGAGAAAAGAACACAGTTGTTTTTCACTGTTGCGTGAAATTTCACAAGGTATCCAAGAGAATTCTGAAAAACAGCTTAGCTTTTTTCCTATTCTTGAAAGTATGTTTTAGTTATCCTCTAGCATATATCTGAAACCCCAGATTTATAATCTGCTTTCTTTAAAAAATACCTATAAATTGAGGAAGTTTTAGTGGACTTGCTCTTACTCAAGTAGTCCTGTGTTAAATTTGCTTTTTACATAATTTTTCCTAGGCTCAGTTGTGTAACCTTCCACAAGGTAGTCTACAGAATAAAACTAAATTGCTTCCTAGTATTGAGGAGGCATGGAGCCTACCAATACCCGCAGAGCTTACCTCCAGGCAGGGTGCCATGAACACAGCACAGCAGGTGAGAAGTTGGGTTATCTTCTGTAGGTGCCCAGCTTTAAGGGTTCTGTCCAATTTGTAGTGATCAGATCTAAATTACTAAGTGCAGAATTGGCTTTTTTAAAAAAAAAAATTCCTTTCAATTTTCCTACTAAGGGACTTTAGATCAAAATAAAACTTCCTCTGATATGGGAAGATTCTTGGGGTAGTTTAAAACTTTTGTATAGTTTTATGATTTCAAAAGGGATTTCTTAAGGGACTTTCATACAGTATTTTATTTAATTTTTTTAAAAGTAAGTTTTTTAAAATAAGGTGCACATTCTCCATTGATGAAATACTTGACTTTGATTTTCAATTGCAATCCGTGATGTCTGCATAGTTTTGGAAAGTAAGCAATTCATCAGATTTTATAACTTGAAGGCATGAATTAAGAATATATAGAACCATATTTTTTTTTTACCCCTGTGATCCTTAGGCTTACAAAGCTCATCATCCAAATACTGAACCTGTATTAGGCCTCAATGAAACACCAGTTTCACAACAGCCCTTGCCAGTACATATGATTACCTATAGTGAAGTAGATGACCTGTCCAGTCCTTCCAAGAGGAAAAGAATATCCAGTCTAGCAAAGGTATATATAAATTTTTCAGAGAAATGGAAGATTTCAATTAGAAATGAAATTCTAAGTCTTCTGAAGTTGTGCCTATCTTATATTTTAACTGTTTGTTCCTCAATGAGTGAAAAGGGTTTTTTTTTTTTAACTATTATAAGCATTATTTCCTCTCCTGAAATTGTAGCATCATTTAAATATAGGAAGTAGGGATAACTTTATGTTCATGAAGACATTTTATTCATTTCCCTGCTTTTCTGAATTTAACATACCTTTTTACCACCACTTTCTGTGGACATCAAAATAGAATGTTGAATATAATGGACGGTCTGTTAGATCTTTGAGTCACAGTTCAGATGAACATACATTTTAAGGAGGAGTTAAAGAATAAATGACTTTTCAGATGTGTAATTTTCAAATGGGTTATGCATTAATTTTTTTAATGCTTTTAAAACATAAGCCTTGTTTATTTGTAAATATTCAAATTGCTAGTCATTTAGTATCTCATGAGTTGTAACTATTGGTATATGAATTTAATCAAATATTTTTTAATTTAAAATAAATTTTCCTGAGAATAGTTCTGAGAACTGACATAATGGTCAAACTGTATCATATACTTCAGTAGAGGAACAAGTTGATTCATGGTGTTTGACACCACAGAAATTACAGTTATAAAATACTCTTGACAGTTTTAATCATATGTTTTACCATAGTGGAAGTAGTAAGCTTTGAGCTTTTGTTGGATATTAATTCTTAAAATTGAATGGCAGTAAATGAAGTTAATATGTACATAAGTGTAATGAGCCTACATTTTCCAAAGGAATAGAAATCCTAATACATTTTTGTTTTCTACTTTTTAAAAAAGAAGTAATATATTCATATATTTGAAATTTAAGAATTATGAGGGGATAGGGGTATACAGGTTTTAAAGGGTCCTTGAAGTTCCTGCCTCCAGCTACTTAATTTCTCTTTCCAACAAATAATCAATATTAGTAGTTTCTTTTTTTTTTTTTCTTTTGTTTCTAGAGATATATATACATGTACAATAAAATGTGCTGATCTCAGTTTTCTTTTTATCCCTT
>SJYA01003468.1:161859-173056 GCA_006410615.1 Neotragus moschatus
TCTGGAGGGAAAGAAAAAGAGCACAGAAATAGTTCTTTTAGATTCTATTGCTTAATGAATGAAAGTATCATGGCCATGATTTTTTAAATTGCAATTATTTAATATATGCAGATATATTCTGCATGTAGTCAATACTCTACTAGCTATGAAGCATTTATTTTAGTGTGGTAAAAAAAGCCTAATGAAAAAAGATTCACCTATGGTAAATTACAATAAAATCTGATTTGCACTGTGGAGAAAGTAGCTTAGGAGGGCACTAAGAAGTTACAGTCTCAGAGAACTGAATTTAGAAGAGCAAGTCATAGCAAATGTAGCTACAGTATAGTTTATGAAGATGAAACACAAAGGATCAGGTTTAATTTGTGAAAGGCTTGGTGAATCCTAAGAGGAAATGAGAGACATTCAGAGTTTTGATACAGAGATAGGGATTTCTTGAACAGCCACCTCTTTAAAAGTTATTAACTACATTTTATATCACTTTAAATGGTTTTTAAAAACTGAGCAGAAATTATGAAAAGTCTAAAACTACTCCCCCTACCAGTGTTTCTAGTAACCTGAACATCTTATACTGGAATGTGATAGAGCCCCATAATTTACATTCTAGTACATTCTTTCTATTGCACATTATATTGATTTTGACAAATGTGTATGATATGCATCCATCTTCATTACAAAATAGATTCATAAACAAACCCTGTGCAGTGTTTATTCCTCTAGCCTTCTTTCAGTATGTAGAAAAACAGATTTTGTTATTGTCTATATGGTTGCCTTTTCTAGAATGTCATGTAAGTAAAAGCATATAGGATGTTGCCTGGTTTAGGACGATTTTGTCTTACCAGTATACATTTAGTTTTCTTTGTGTGTTTCCTTGAAATGATAACTATATTTATTTTTGATCACATAGTTATTTGTATTAACTGTACTTTATCTACTCACTTTGTGTTTATATAGTTATATGTAAAGCCATTATAAACTTTTTTTTTTTTTTACTATGTCTCTTTTATTTGTTTATGCTGAAACAGACAGGAAGGTCAAATAGTTCAGATATATTTTTCTTCTTATTCATTCAATTCACAATATTGATTATATACATTAGCTGTGCATAGGACCAGAGAATATTCTAACAAAATACATGGGGCTCTTGTGCACATTTGGGTGGACTTAATTTTTAACTCTTTCAGGTAAAAACTGAAGAGCATGATGAGTGGATCATACTGTAAGAGCACTAATTACTTTTCTAAGAAACTGACAGCTATCTTCTAAAAAGACTTTTATGTTCATTGCCTCCCTCAGTGACTGAGGCTTCTGTTTAGCTTCTCCCGCCAACTGAGAGTTGCTGGGTTTAGGCAGACTCAAAGTACCACAGAATGAGTGCTTTATAAGCAGCAGAGTTTTTATTTATCATACTCCTGACATCAGAGAAATCCAAGATAAAGTCATCAACAGATTTTGATGTTTTTTGAGAGCTCTCTTATTACTCATAGTTGACTCTCTTCTCATTGTACTTGTAGTTCACAAAATGAATGTATGTGGTTGATGTTTTATGTATTTGTTTGTTTTGGGCTGTGCTGGGTCTTCGTTCCTGCACAGGATTTTCTCTACCATGAGTGGGGGCTACTCTCTAGTTGTGATACTCAGGTTTCTCACTTAGGTAGTATCTCTTGTTGCAGAGCACAGGCTCAGTAGTTGTGGTTTCTGGGGTCTAGGGCATAGGCTCAGTAGTCATGGCACATAGGCTTAGTTGCTCCCACAGCATGTGGGGTCTCCTCAACACAGAAATCAAACCCATGTTTCCTACATTGACAGGCAGATTCCTTAGCACTGAGCAATTACAGAAGCCCCTTGATGGTTTCTTTTATAAGACACACAAATTCCTTTCTTCAAAGCTCCAGATTTTTTTAACCTAATCAGCTTTGAAGGCCTTGCTTCACATACAGTGAAGACTTAACTTGAGGGTAGCCTTTTGGTAGACACATTCAGTTGATGTATTTTGAATTTTACTGATTCAAATAGGGAGGTAGTGATGTATCTTTTTTTTTTTTTTTAATCTAATATAACTGGTGTTTTTTGGAGCATGTTTCAGTTCAGTTCAGTTACTAAATCATGTCCAACTCTTTGCAACGCCATGGGCTGTACCATGCTAGGCTTCCCTGTCTGACACTAACTCATGGAGCTTACTGATGTACAATGAGTCAGTGATGCCATCTGACATCTTATCCTCTGTTGTCCCCTTCTCCTCCTGCCTTCACTCTTTCCCAGCTCATGTTCTTTTCTAATGAGTCAGTTCTTTGCACAAGTGGCTAAAGTATTGGAGCTTTAGCTTCAACATCAGTCCTTCTGGCATCATCAACTCTATGGACATAGACTTTGAGCAAACCTCAGAAGATAGTGATGGACAGGGAAGCCTGGTGTGCTGCATTCCATGGGGTTGCCAAGAGTGAGACATGACTGAGTGACTAAACAGCAATGCTTTTTGTAAATATATTTACCCAGTCTTCATTTACTTTCTCATTATCTTACAGTATCTTTCACAGAAGTTTAAAATTTTAATGAACTTCAGCTTATCAATTCTTTCTTTTATGACAGTGACTTAGAAAATATATTTAAAAAGTTGCACCATGCTACATAATTTCACCTGTATTACCCTAGGAGTTACATACTTCTGCATTTTATATTTGAGTCTAAGGCTCATTTGGAATTAATTTTTGTTAATGGTATAACATATGCAAAAACTTTCCTTTTTCTTCTACTAAATAATTTTAAAATGTTTATGTATATATGTATTTTCGAGTGTGCCTTGTCTTTATTTCTGTGTCTAGGCTTTCTTTAGTTGAAGAGAACAGAGGCTACTCCAGTTATGGTGCACGAGTTTTTCCTTGTGGTGGTGTCCCTTGTTGTGGAGCACAGGCTTTAGTGCACTGGCTTGCTAGTTGCAGCACACAGATTTCAGTAGTTGTGGGACACAGGCTTAGTTACTTCATGGCATGTGAGATCTTCCTGGACTAGGGATCATTCTTGTGTCTCCTGATGGGCAGGTGAATGCTTAACTGCTTGACCACCAGAGAATTCCCAAAGATTCTTTTTTTCAATTTGAATTCTCACATTTTCCAGTTGAAAATGGAAAGACTGTTACTTGAAAAGACTGTCTCTGCTTCATGTTATTGCCTGTGCTCTGTTGTCAGAGATTAGTTGACTATATTTCTATAGGTTTATTTATCTGCTATGTATTTTGTTATGTTGATCATTTATCTGTTTCTTTTGTCAGTACCACGCTGCCTTGATTAATTTAGCTTTATATTAAAATCATTAAATAAACCTATGTCAGTCCTCTAATGTACTTCAGTATTATGTTGGATTTTGGGGATCTTTTGTCTCTCCTTATGTGAGAATCACTTTGTTAAAAATTTGTAAAAATAACATTGAATTTTTATTTGCTTGCATTGAATCTGTGAATCAAGTTTGTAAAAACTGACATCTTAAATAATACTAAGTTTTACTTCTAAAGAATGTGGAAACTCTCTTTTGTTACTTAGTTTTTAGTCAGTGCTTTGTACTTTTTTCATAAAGGTTTCAGATAACCTATTGCATTGAATTTTTCCTACATACTACATTTTAGGGCAAGTGCTGATGTAGTGGTTGTTTAGTCTAAACCGTGTCTGACTCTTGGGACCCAATGGACTGTAGACTGCAAGCTCCTCTGAGCATGGGATTCTCTAGGGAAGAATACTGAAGTGGGTTGCTATTTCCTTCTCCAGAGGATCTTTCTGACTCAGGGATCAAACCTGTTGTCTCCTACATTAGCAGACAGATTCCTTAGAAATTACACTTGTCCATTACTAGTATAGAAATCTGATTAACTTTTGTATATTAACTGTATATCTTGCAACATTGCTATATCCTTACTAACCTTTCTAAGTAGGTTTCTTGATTCTTTTAATTTCTTCATGGGTAACTATGTCAGTTTGAACAAAGAGCTTCATTTTTTCCTTTTTAATTTTAATCTGTATCCATTTTACATCATTTTCTTGTTTTGTTATATCAGTTTACTTTAGTGTGGTAGATGAAAGAGTGGTGAGAGGAGGACATCCTTGCCTTGTTTTGTATGCTGTTGGGGAATGCTTTGAGCCCAACTTAACATATGACATTAGCTAGAGGTTTTCTATAGATAATCTTATTAAATGGAGGAAGTTCATCTCTATTCCTAGGTCTGTGACAGTAATATTATCATGCACAAGTATTCAGTTTTGTCCTTTTGCTGCATCAGTTGTCATGATTATGTGGTTTTTCTTTTTTAACCTGTGGATGTGTGATGTATTATAATGATTGATTTTTCTAATGTTGAATGAACCTTTCATGCATTGGATAAATCCCATTTGGCCATAGTGTATAAATGTCTTTCTGCTTAGTTGGACGTGATCTGCTGATACTTTGTTGAGTTTTTTCCTTTGGTCTGTAGTTTTCTCTGTGTTTTTAGTATTATGGTAGTCATGTCCTTGACCTCATAGTATAGTATAGTATAGTTGAAAGACTGTGTCTGCTTCTATTTTCTGGAACAGATTGTTGAGCACTGGCATAATTTCTTCCTGAGTAGTGGTGGAACTCTTTATCAGTGACCTCATCTAGGCACTGTAGTGCTTTTTGTTCTGCAAAGTTACTAAATGATTGATTCAGTTTATATAGTTGTATGCTTACAGATTATCTCTTTGTCCCAGTGTTGTTTTTATTTTCCACTCTTTTGTCCTGCTGATCAGTATAGTTTTTATTAATACTTCCTCATTGTCTTGATCACTGTAACTTCAGAATATGTTCTGAGATTTAGATAATACTTGCATAACATTTTCTTTACTTTTATAGTTGATTTGATTCTGCTGTCTTTTTTTAAATCTTCATATAATTTTGGGGTCATTATGTCAGTTGTATCAAAAGTATCCACTGGCACTTAATAGAATTGTGTTATGTGTTTAAGTCAAATTACTAATTTAACTTCTCCCAGTCATCTTTTTCAGTTGTTACGAATAGAGTTATATACTTGATTTGGTTTTGAAGTATTGCCTTAAGTTATTTTTTAATTTCTGTTGTGATATTCTGATTTCAAACATTCAGAATTCTGTTGAATATTTTTCAGAGTTTTGGTATTTCTCAGATTATATTTTTGATTATTGGTATTACTCTGTTTTGTTCAGGGAATATATTTTTTATGATTTTAATTCTGTTATTGAGACTTGTATTTCTCCTGATCTGTCATGTGAACTCTGGAAAAAAAACCTATTCTGTCCATATTAAGTATCAAGTATTGTTGAATACAGAAAGATGAAGGACCTCATAGAAACAGAAGAGATTAAGAAATGGCTAGAATACACAGAAAAATTATACAAGAAAGGCCTTTTTTACTGGGGTAACCACAGTGTTATGATCACTCAAATAGACTCAGATATTCTGGAGTGTGAAGTCAGGTGGACCTTTGGAAGCCTTACTATGAACAGTGCTAGTGGAGGTGATTAAATTCTAGAGGAAGAGATAGGGAATCTACCGTATAACGAATTCTGAATAATGATAGTGAAAATGATCTTGAAATCAAAATGGAATCACAGATAAACAGCCTGGAGACAAGGATTGAGAAAATGCAAGAAAGTTTTAACAAGGACCTAGAAGAAATAAAAAATAGTCAATATTTAATGAATAATGCAATAAATGAGATCAAAAACACTCTGGAGGGAACAAATAGTAGAATAATGGAGGCAGAAGATAGGATTAGTGAAGTAGACGATAGAATGGTGGAGATAAATGAATCAGGAAAAAAGAAAAATGAACTCAGAGAAATGAGAACAGTCTCAGAGACCTCCAGGTCAATATTAAACACTGCAACATTTGAATCATAGGAGTCCCAGAAGAAGAAGATGAAAAGAAAGACCATGAGAAAATACTTGAGGAGATAATAGTTGAAAACTTCCCTAAAATGGGGAAGGAAATAATCACCCAAGTCCAAGAAATCCAAAGAGGCCCAAACAGGATAAACCCAAGGTGAAACACACAAGACACATATGAATCAAATTAACAAAGATCAAACACAAAAGAACAAATATTAAAAGCAGCAAGGGAAAAACAACAAATAACACACAAGAGGATTTCCATAAAGATAACAGCTGATCTTTCAATAGAAACTCTTCAGGCCAGAAGGAAATGGCAGGACATACTTAAAGTGATAAAATAACCTACAGCCCAGGTTACTGTGTCCAGCCAGGATCTCATTCAGATATGAAGGAGAAACCAAAAGCTTTACAGACAAGCAAAAGCTGAGTGAATTCAGCACCACCAAACCAGCTCTCCAGCAAATGCTAAAGGATCTTCTCTAGACAGGAAGCACAAAAAGGGTGATCTAATTNTACCACGCTGCCTTGATTAATTTAGCTTTATATTAAAATCATTAAATAAACCTATGTCAGTCCTCTAATGTACTTCAGTATTATGTTGGATTTTGGGGATCTTTTGTCTCTCCTTATGTGAGAATCACTTTGTTAAAAATTTGTAAAAATAACATTGAATTTTTATTTGCTTGCATTGAATCTGTGAATCAAGTTTGTAAAAACTGACATCTTAAATAATACTAAGTTTTACTTCTAAAGAATGTGGAAACTCTCTTTTGTTACTTAGTTTTTAGTCAGTGCTTTGTACTTTTTTCATAAAGGTTTCAGATAACCTATTGCATTGAATTTTTCCTACATACTACATTTTAGGGCAAGTGCTGATGTAGTGGTTGTTTAGTCTAAACCGTGTCTGACTCTTGGGACCCAATGGACTGTAGACTGCAAGCTCCTCTGAGCATGGGATTCTCTAGGGAAGAATACTGAAGTGGGTTGCTATTTCCTTCTCCAGAGGATCTTTCTGACTCAGGGATCAAACCTGTTGTCTCCTACATTAGCAGACAGATTCCTTAGAAATTACACTTGTCCATTACTAGTATAGAAATCTGATTAACTTTTGTATATTAACTGTATATCTTGCAACATTGCTATATCCTTACTAACCTTTCTAAGTAGGTTTCTTGATTCTTTTAATTTCTTCATGGGTAACTATGTCAGTTTGAACAAAGAGCTTCATTTTTTCCTTTTTAATTTTAATCTGTATCCATTTTACATCATTTTCTTGTTTTGTTATATCAGTTTACTTTAGTGTGGTAGATGAAAGAGTGGTGAGAGGAGGACATCCTTGCCTTGTTTTGTATGCTGTTGGGGAATGCTTTGAGCCCAACTTAACATATGACATTAGCTAGAGGTTTTCTATAGATAATCTTATTAAATGGAGGAAGTTCATCTCTATTCCTAGGTCTGTGACAGTAATATTATCATGCACAAGTATTCAGTTTTGTCCTTTTGCTGCATCAGTTGTCATGATTATGTGGTTTTTCTTTTTTAACCTGTGGATGTGTGATGTATTATAATGATTGATTTTTCTAATGTTGAATGAACCTTTCATGCATTGGATAAATCCCATTTGGCCATAGTGTATAAATGTCTTTCTGCTTAGTTGGACGTGATCTGCTGATACTTTGTTGAGTTTTTTCCTTTGGTCTGTAGTTTTCTCTGTGTTTTTAGTATTATGGTAGTCATGTCCTTGACCTCATAGTATAGTATAGTATAGTTGAAAGACTGTGTCTGCTTCTATTTTCTGGAACAGATTGTTGAGCACTGGCATAATTTCTTCCTGAGTAGTGGTGGAACTCTTTATCAGTGACCTCATCTAGGCACTGTAGTGCTTTTTGTTCTGCAAAGTTACTAAATGATTGATTCAGTTTATATAGTTGTATGCTTACAGATTATCTCTTTGTCCCAGTGTTGTTTTTATTTTCCACTCTTTTGTCCTGCTGATCAGTATAGTTTTTATTAATACTTCCTCATTGTCTTGATCACTGTAACTTCAGAATATGTTCTGAGATTTAGATAATACTTGCATAACATTTTCTTTACTTTTATAGTTGATTTGATTCTGCTGTCTTTTTTTAAATCTTCATATAATTTTGGGGTCATTATGTCAGTTGTATCAAAAGTATCCACTGGCACTTAATAGAATTGTGTTATGTGTTTAAGTCAAATTACTAATTTAACTTCTCCCAGTCATCTTTTTCAGTTGTTACGAATAGAGTTATATACTTGATTTGGTTTTGAAGTATTGCCTTAAGTTATTTTTTAATTTCTGTTGTGATATTCTGATTTCAAACATTCAGAATTCTGTTGAATATTTTTCAGAGTTTTGGTATTTCTCAGATTATATTTTTGATTATTGGTATTACTCTGTTTTGTTCAGGGAATATATTTTTTATGATTTTAATTCTGTTATTGAGACTTGTATTTCTCCTGATCTGTCATGTGAACTCTGGAAAAAAAACCTATTCTGTCCATATTAAGTATCAAGTATTGTTGAATACAGAAAGATGAAGGACCTCATAGAAACAGAAGAGATTAAGAAATGGCTAGAATACACAGAAAAATTATACAAGAAAGGCCTTTTTTACTGGGGTAACCACAGTGTTATGATCACTCAAATAGACTCAGATATTCTGGAGTGTGAAGTCAGGTGGACCTTTGGAAGCCTTACTATGAACAGTGCTAGTGGAGGTGATTAAATTCTAGAGGAAGAGATAGGGAATCTACCGTATAACGAATTCTGAATAATGATAGTGAAAATGATCTTGAAATCAAAATGGAATCACAGATAAACAGCCTGGAGACAAGGATTGAGAAAATGCAAGAAAGTTTTAACAAGGACCTAGAAGAAATAAAAAATAGTCAATATTTAATGAATAATGCAATAAATGAGATCAAAAACACTCTGGAGGGAACAAATAGTAGAATAATGGAGGCAGAAGATAGGATTAGTGAAGTAGACGATAGAATGGTGGAGATAAATGAATCAGGAAAAAAGAAAAATGAACTCAGAGAAATGAGAACAGTCTCAGAGACCTCCAGGTCAATATTAAACACTGCAACATTTGAATCATAGGAGTCCCAGAAGAAGAAGATGAAAAGAAAGACCATGAGAAAATACTTGAGGAGATAATAGTTGAAAACTTCCCTAAAATGGGGAAGGAAATAATCACCCAAGTCCAAGAAATCCAAAGAGGCCCAAACAGGATAAACCCAAGGTGAAACACACAAGACACATATGAATCAAATTAACAAAGATCAAACACAAAAGAACAAATATTAAAAGCAGCAAGGGAAAAACAACAAATAACACACAAGAGGATTTCCATAAAGATAACAGCTGATCTTTCAATAGAAACTCTTCAGGCCAGAAGGAAATGGCAGGACATACTTAAAGTGATAAAATAACCTACAGCCCAGGTTACTGTGTCCAGCCAGGATCTCATTCAGATATGAAGGAGAAACCAAAAGCTTTACAGACAAGCAAAAGCTGAGTGAATTCAGCACCACCAAACCAGCTCTCCAGCAAATGCTAAAGGATCTTCTCTAGACAGGAAGCACAAAAAGGGTGATCTAATTCCAGCGAACTATTTCAAATCCTAGAAGATGATGTTCTTAAAAGTTCAACACTCAATATACCAGTAAATTTGGAAAACACATCTGTAGCCACAGGACTGAAAAAGGTTAGTTTTCATTCCAATCCCAAAGAAGGGCAATGCCAAAGAATATTCAATCTACCATACAGTTGCACTCATTTCACATGCTAGCAAGGTAATGCTCAAAATCCTCCAAACTAAACTTCAACAGTACATGAACTGAGAACTTCCAGATGTACAAGCTGGATTAGAAAAGGCAGAGGAACCAGAGATCAAATTGCCAACATCCATTGGATCATAGAGGGATAAGAGAGTACCAGAAAAACATCTACTTCTCCTTCACAGACTGCTCTGAAGCCTTTAACAATGAATCACAAGAAACCATGGAAAATTCTTAAAGAGATGGAAATACCAGACCACCATACCTGTCTTCTAAGTAACCTGTATGCAGCTCAAGGAGCAACAGTTGGTACTAGGCATGAAACAAGGGACTGGTTCAGAATTGGGCAAGGAGTACATCAAGGCTGTATATTGTCATCCTGTTTATTTAACTTGCATGCAGAGTACATCATGAGAAATGCTGGACTGGATGAAGCACAAGCTGGAATCAAGATTGCTGGGAAAAACATCAATAACCTTAGATATGCAGATGACACCACCCTTATGGCAGAAAGAGAAGAGGAACTAAAAAGCCTCTTGATGAAAGTAAAAGAGGAGAGTGAAAAGTTGGCTTAAACCTCAACATTCAGGAAACTAAAATCATGGCATCTGGTCCCATCAAGTAGATGGGGAAACAATGGAAATAGTGAGAGGCTTTATTTTTAGGGGCTCCAAAATCACTGCAGATGGTGATGGCAGCCATGAAATTAAAAGATGCTTGCTCTTTGGAGGAAAAGCTGTGACCAACCTAGACAATATATTAAAAAGTAGAGACATCACTTTACTGACTAAGATAAAATGACTTTACTGTCTAGTCAGAGCTATGGTTTTTACAGTAGTCATGTATGGATGTGAGAGTTGGACTGTAAAGAAAGGTGAGTGCCAAAGAATTGATGCTTTCGCAATGTGGTGCTTTAGAAAACTCTTGAGAGTCCCTTGGACTGCAAGGAGTACAAACCGTTCAATATTAAAGGAAAGTGGTCCTGAATATACATTGGCAGGACTGATGCTGAAACTGCAGCTCTAATACGTTGGCTGCCTGATGCAAAGAGCTGACTCATTAGGAAAGACCTTGACTGATGCTAGGAAAGATTGAAGATCCAATATTAATTTTAAAGGCTTAATATATACACTTTCCATATTAAACATAATACATTGTTACAGTTGGTGATCTGGTTTAAGATGTGTTCATAGCTTCAATCAGTAATGACTATATGTATGTTTTTCCATATCTAAATTTACTTAGTCATTTCTCTTTTAATGAAAGTGTATATATGTGAATTAGACACTAAAATTTCTCAAAGACTTCCATGAAGAATTATGTTGCCACACTAGTAAATGAAATCAGTTACACAGCCCAGAAATATGATTTTCCCTCAAGGTTACTGACCACTTTAATCATAAGATTATGAAACTTTTAAAAATGATTTTTATAATTTTGGTTATGTTACACATTTAGTTGATTAGCTTTTATTTAACATTTTTAATCCTCAGTGTTGTTCTTTGTTTGCATTAGGTGTT
>SJYA01003468.1:202829-214586 GCA_006410615.1 Neotragus moschatus
ATGGTTCTTACCTGTTTGTCAACACTAATGAATAGGTAGATTTTATTGTACATGAATTATACCTAAGTAAAATCTACATTAAATTAAAAAACTAATTTATTTTCAGTCTAATTTAAAACGTTAACATTTGTACTTTTGAAAAGTAAGTTTAGACATATGTTACCTAATAATTTAATAAGTGTACCTATTCTCTTCTGTTGTTACTTTTCTTCAGTTGCTTCTTGTGTTCTACAGCCCTGTTCTAAAGTTCTGACAGTACTGTTAAGTTTTATTAAACTATATAAAGTGAGAGCATTTTTTAATCTGTTACAGTTATCTTTTCATCTTTGATGAGACATTAAAAAAAAACCTTTGTCCAGTAACGTTATTCATTTCTTTCAGAAATAACTTGAATTTTTTGATGAGTTCTTGGTGGCCCAATCTTGAAGATCTTTATGAAGCAAATGTTCCTGTATATAGGTTTATTCAAAGACCTGGAGATTTGGTCTGGATAAACGCAGGCACTGTGCACTGGGTTCAGGCTGTTGGCTGGTGCAACAATATTGCTTGGAATGTTGGCCCACTTACAGGTATTGTAAATAATACAGTAACAGTAATAAGTAGTACATTTAAAAAATTCTCTCTAATGATGAGTTGGAAAATAACTCACTGAAAGTTCAGAAAATTTGTCCTAGTTCAGTTCAGTCGCTCAGTCATGTCTGACTGTTTGCGACCCCATGAATTGCAGCACGCCAGGCCTCCCTGTCCATCACCAACTCCTGGAGTTCACTCAGACTCACGTCCATCGAGTCAGTCATGCCATCCAACCATCTCATCCTCTGTCGTTGCCTTCTCCTTCTGCCCCCAACCCCCTCCCAGCATCAGAGTCTTTTCCAGTGAGTCAGCTCTTCGCATGAGGTAGCCAAAGCACTGGAGTTTCAGCTTCAGCATCATACCTTCCAAAGAAATCCCAGGGCCAGTCTCCTTCAGAATGGACTGGTTGGATCTCTTTGCAGCCCAGAGGACTCTCAAGAGTCTCCAGGACCACAATTCAAAAGTGTCAATTCTTTGGTGCTCAGCCTTCTTCACAGTCCAACTCTCACATCCATACATGACCACAGGAAAAATCATAGCCTTGACTAAACAGACCTAAGTCAGCAAAGTAATGTCTCTGCTTTTGAATATTCTGTCTAGGTTGGTCATAGCTTTTCTTCCAAGGAGTAAGCGTCTTTTAGTTTCATGGCTGAGTCACCATCTGCAGTGATTTTGGAGTCCAAAAAAAGTTATTAGTATTAAGAGAGTGAATTCTAGCTAAGACAGGTATATAGAAGAGTAAATTTTAGCAAATAACAAAAATGTGCTTTTGCAGATTTAGACAATATACTTTTGGTATTTTAGAGCATTGAATATTGTTTTTATGAAAGAAAACTTGGGGAAAACATAACAGAATAATTATTTTTTCGACTTTTAATTTTTTCTAATTATACCACATGAGATGTTTTGTCAAACTCTGTTTAATATATGCAGGATGAAAAAGTCTGGCATTTGGGGCCAGAAAGATCTGAATGAATCATAGCTTGTTTATTTTTGTTAATTTTGTGACTTTGGATAAGTGTTTTGAACTAGTAGAGGCACATTCTTTTAATCTGGAAAATGAGAAATTCTTTTAGTCCAAAAAAGTGAGGGCTTCAGAGATGTAAAAAAGGCAAGCCTAATACCAGGCACTGGAGAAGTCAATGGCTCCCCACTCCAGTACTCTTGCCTGGAAAATCCCATGGACACAGGAGCATGGTAGGCTGCAGTCCATGGGGTTGCCAAGAGTCGGACACGACTGAGCGACTTCACTTTCAACATAGGGCACTGGAATGCGAAGTAGGAAGTCAAGAGATATGTGACCATGGAATACAAAATGAAGCAAGGCAAAGGCTAACAGTTTTTGTCAAGAGCATGTACAGGTCATAGCAAAAACCCACTTCCAGCAACACAAGGGATGACTCTACACGTGACCGTCTCCAGATAGTCAATACCAAAATCATATTGATATATTCTTTGCAGCCAAAGATTGAGACATTCTGTACAACAGCAGCAACAGGACCTGGACCTGACTGTGACTCAGATCATGAGCTTTGTAAAGCAAAATTAACCCTTAATTTAAAGAAAGTAGAGAAAACCACTAGACCATTCAGATATGACCTAAATTAAATCCCTTATTATTACACAGTAGAAGTTACGAATAGATTCAAGGGATTTTTAGTGTGATAGAGCACCTAAAGAACTATGGGTAGAGGTTTGTAACATTGTACAGGAGGCAGTGACTAAGAAAAAGTAATGCTAGATGGCAAAGTGGTTGTCTGAGAGCACCTTCCATATAGCTAAGAAAAGAAGAAAAGGAAAGGCTAAAGAGAAAGATATACTCAACTGAATACAGAGTTCCAGAGGACAGCAGGGAGAGATAAGCAAGCCTTCTTAAGTAAACAATGCAGAAAAAAAATAAAAAATAGAGGAAAACAGTAGAATGGGACAGACTGGTGATCACTTCAAAAATATTATAGATACCCAGGGAACATTTCATTTAATGATGGGCACAAAAAAAGGACAGAAATATTATGGACCTGACAGAAGCAAAAGAGATTTAAGAAGAGGTGGCAAGAATACACAGAAGAACTGTACAAAAAAAGTCTTAATGATCCTTATAGCCACATGTTGTGGTTGGACATCCTGGATTCTGAAGTCAAGTGGGACTTAGGAAGACTTTCCACAAAGATAGTGGAGGTGATGGAATTCCAGCTGAGCTATTTCAAGTCCTAAAAGATGATGCTGTTAAATTACTGCCATGAATGTGCCAGCAAATTCGGAAAACTCACCGATGGCCATAGGACTGGAAAGGGTCAGTTTCCATTCCAGTCCGTAAGAAAAGCAGTGCCAAAGAATGTTCACACTACATAACATTTTCACTTATTTCATATCCTAGCAAGGTAATACACTAAATACTTTTAGTTTGGCTTTAAGAGTTTGTGAACTGAGAACTTCCAGATGTACAAGCTGGATTTAGAAGAGGAACCACAGAGATCAAATTGCCACCATCTCTTGGGCTACAGAGAAACAAGGGAACTCCAGAAAAACCTTTACTTTGACGTATAAAGCCTTTGACAGTACAGATCACAAGAAACTGCAAAATTCTTAAAGAGATGAGAATACTATACCACCTTACCTGTCTCCTGAGAAACCTGCTTGTAATACCAGAAGCAAGAATTGAAACCAGTCATGGAACAACAGAATGGTTCATAATTTTGAAAGGAGTGTGTCAAGGCTGTATATTGTTTCCGTGCTTATTTAACTTCTGTGCAGAATACATCATATGAAATGAGAAGTTGATTGAATCACAAGCAAAATCAAGATTGTGGTAGAAATATCAGTGACCTCAGATAGGAAGATGATTCCACCCTGATGGCAGAAAGAAGAGGCACTAAAGAGCCTCTTGATGAGGGTGAGAGAAAAAAGTGAAAAAACTGACTTAAAACTCAGCATNTCGCATGAGGTAGCCAAAGCACTGGAGTTTCAGCTTCAGCATCATACCTTCCAAAGAAATCCCAGGGCCAGTCTCCTTCAGAATGGACTGGTTGGATCTCTTTGCAGCCCAGAGGACTCTCAAGAGTCTCCAGGACCACAATTCAAAAGTGTCAATTCTTTGGTGCTCAGCCTTCTTCACAGTCCAACTCTCACATCCATACATGACCACAGGAAAAATCATAGCCTTGACTAAACAGACCTAAGTCAGCAAAGTAATGTCTCTGCTTTTGAATATTCTGTCTAGGTTGGTCATAGCTTTTCTTCCAAGGAGTAAGCGTCTTTTAGTTTCATGGCTGAGTCACCATCTGCAGTGATTTTGGAGTCCAAAAAAAGTTATTAGTATTAAGAGAGTGAATTCTAGCTAAGACAGGTATATAGAAGAGTAAATTTTAGCAAATAACAAAAATGTGCTTTTGCAGATTTAGACAATATACTTTTGGTATTTTAGAGCATTGAATATTGTTTTTATGAAAGAAAACTTGGGGAAAACATAACAGAATAATTATTTTTTCGACTTTTAATTTTTTCTAATTATACCACATGAGATGTTTTGTCAAACTCTGTTTAATATATGCAGGATGAAAAAGTCTGGCATTTGGGGCCAGAAAGATCTGAATGAATCATAGCTTGTTTATTTTTGTTAATTTTGTGACTTTGGATAAGTGTTTTGAACTAGTAGAGGCACATTCTTTTAATCTGGAAAATGAGAAATTCTTTTAGTCCAAAAAAGTGAGGGCTTCAGAGATGTAAAAAAGGCAAGCCTAATACCAGGCACTGGAGAAGTCAATGGCTCCCCACTCCAGTACTCTTGCCTGGAAAATCCCATGGACACAGGAGCATGGTAGGCTGCAGTCCATGGGGTTGCCAAGAGTCGGACACGACTGAGCGACTTCACTTTCAACATAGGGCACTGGAATGCGAAGTAGGAAGTCAAGAGATATGTGACCATGGAATACAAAATGAAGCAAGGCAAAGGCTAACAGTTTTTGTCAAGAGCATGTACAGGTCATAGCAAAAACCCACTTCCAGCAACACAAGGGATGACTCTACACGTGACCGTCTCCAGATAGTCAATACCAAAATCATATTGATATATTCTTTGCAGCCAAAGATTGAGACATTCTGTACAACAGCAGCAACAGGACCTGGACCTGACTGTGACTCAGATCATGAGCTTTGTAAAGCAAAATTAACCCTTAATTTAAAGAAAGTAGAGAAAACCACTAGACCATTCAGATATGACCTAAATTAAATCCCTTATTATTACACAGTAGAAGTTACGAATAGATTCAAGGGATTTTTAGTGTGATAGAGCACCTAAAGAACTATGGGTAGAGGTTTGTAACATTGTACAGGAGGCAGTGACTAAGAAAAAGTAATGCTAGATGGCAAAGTGGTTGTCTGAGAGCACCTTCCATATAGCTAAGAAAAGAAGAAAAGGAAAGGCTAAAGAGAAAGATATACTCAACTGAATACAGAGTTCCAGAGGACAGCAGGGAGAGATAAGCAAGCCTTCTTAAGTAAACAATGCAGAAAAAAAATAAAAAATAGAGGAAAACAGTAGAATGGGACAGACTGGTGATCACTTCAAAAATATTATAGATACCCAGGGAACATTTCATTTAATGATGGGCACAAAAAAAGGACAGAAATATTATGGACCTGACAGAAGCAAAAGAGATTTAAGAAGAGGTGGCAAGAATACACAGAAGAACTGTACAAAAAAAGTCTTAATGATCCTTATAGCCACATGTTGTGGTTGGACATCCTGGATTCTGAAGTCAAGTGGGACTTAGGAAGACTTTCCACAAAGATAGTGGAGGTGATGGAATTCCAGCTGAGCTATTTCAAGTCCTAAAAGATGATGCTGTTAAATTACTGCCATGAATGTGCCAGCAAATTCGGAAAACTCACCGATGGCCATAGGACTGGAAAGGGTCAGTTTCCATTCCAGTCCGTAAGAAAAGCAGTGCCAAAGAATGTTCACACTACATAACATTTTCACTTATTTCATATCCTAGCAAGGTAATACACTAAATACTTTTAGTTTGGCTTTAAGAGTTTGTGAACTGAGAACTTCCAGATGTACAAGCTGGATTTAGAAGAGGAACCACAGAGATCAAATTGCCACCATCTCTTGGGCTACAGAGAAACAAGGGAACTCCAGAAAAACCTTTACTTTGACGTATAAAGCCTTTGACAGTACAGATCACAAGAAACTGCAAAATTCTTAAAGAGATGAGAATACTATACCACCTTACCTGTCTCCTGAGAAACCTGCTTGTAATACCAGAAGCAAGAATTGAAACCAGTCATGGAACAACAGAATGGTTCATAATTTTGAAAGGAGTGTGTCAAGGCTGTATATTGTTTCCGTGCTTATTTAACTTCTGTGCAGAATACATCATATGAAATGAGAAGTTGATTGAATCACAAGCAAAATCAAGATTGTGGTAGAAATATCAGTGACCTCAGATAGGAAGATGATTCCACCCTGATGGCAGAAAGAAGAGGCACTAAAGAGCCTCTTGATGAGGGTGAGAGAAAAAAGTGAAAAAACTGACTTAAAACTCAGCATTCCAAAAACTAAAGTCATGCTGTACGGTTGCATCACTTCATGGCAAATAGATTAGGAAAAATTGGAATCATTGGCAGATTTTATTTTTTGGGGCTCCAGAATCACTGTGGACAGTAAGAACAGCCACAAAATTAAAAGAGGCTTACTACTTGGAGTAAAAGCTATCACAGATACAAACAGCATATTAAAAAGCACAGCATCACTTTGCCAACAAAGGTTTTTATCATCAAAACTATGGTTTTTCTAGTAGTCATGTCCAAATATGAGAGTTGGATCATAAAGAAGGCTGAACACCAAAGAATTAATGCTTTCAAATTGTGATGCTGCAGAAGAATCTTGAGAATCCTTTTGACTGCAAGGTCAGACCAGTCAGTGCTAAAGTAAATCAATCCTGAATATTAATGGGAAGGACTGATGCTGAAGCTGAAGCTCCAGTGCTTTGATCACCTGATATAAACAGCTGACTCTTGGAAAAGATCTTGACACTGGGAAAGTTTGAGGGCAGTAGGAGAATTGGGTGATGGAGGATGAAATGGTAATATAGCATCAACAACTTGGTGGACATGAATCTGAGCAAACTCTGGGACATGGTGACAGAGAAGCCTGGTATGTGGCAATGAGTTCATGGGGCTGCAAAGAGTTGGACACGACTAACAATTGAAGAAGTGCTCTTTAATGGCAATTTCTAACTATAATTTTTATGAGAACTATAGTGTTTTTAGTTTTTCAGAATTACCATTAAAATGTTGACCTGAGTGATGATAATGACTATGTTAATATATTTTGTTACTTTCATTTTTTACTTAAAATTTTCTCTTTCATCCTAGCCAGCCAGTATAAATTGGCAGTGGAACGGTATGAGTGGAACAAATTGCAAAGTGTAAAGTCAGTAGTACCCATGGTTCATCTCTCCTGGAATATGGCACGAAACATCAAAGTTTCAGATCCCAGGCTTTTTGAAATGATTAAGTAAGTCCCAAAGTTGCTGTAGTTCTTTTTTTGGACTACTTGTGGTGGGGAGAAAATAGAGGACAGGGAATATGATAAAATAATCTAATGAATGTTTTTCTTCTTAAGATTATATTAGTTGGTATCAGATGATAATGTGACCCCAGAATCTTAATGCTAACATGTTAAAAAATACTGTATATCTTTTGAAATATACCAGTTATTGTGGCATAGAGAATAATGAAGGCATATATGATTCTTTACCAGGAAACTCATACATGTGTCCTTTTTCTTAACCTTTGACCAGACTGATGTCCTAGGACACCTTTAGTTTTAATACTGGAAGTCTGTCTGAAGCACAGGGAGTGAGATTATTATAAATATCTCATAAAGAAACTATCATTTTAAAGTCTTAACTAGTTAAATTTCCTACTATAATCAAATTATCCCCTTCTTGATCCGTTTGTAAATATAGATTAACAGTTTAAGTATATATGTGTATATATGTATATATATCGTGTACTAATTGCTCATTTGTTATCTTAGGTTTCTGTTCCATTTCTTTTGTAGGTTATTTAGAATATAGGCATACAGCATCTTGTTGTTTACCTGCAGTTTGCAGATTCTGTGTGTTTTACAAATTGATTTGTGGCAAATCAGTATTGAACAAGTGTCAGCACCATTTCTTTCCTGCCCGCTTTCTTTTTTTTTTTTTTTTTTTCATTTAAACATATATATATATTTTTGATTNTTCCTCCTGCCCTCAATCTATCCCAGCATCAAGATCTTTTCAAATGAGTCAGCTTTTCACATCAGGTGCCCAAAGTATTAGAGTTTCAGCTTCAACATCAGTCCTTCCAATGAACACCCAGGACTGATCTCCTTTAGGATCCAGTACAAGGGACTGTCAAGAGTCTTCTCCAACACCAGAGTTCAAAAGCATCAATTCTTCATCGCTCAGCTTTCTTTATAGTCCAACTCTCACATCAATACAGGACCACTGGAAAAACCTTAACTAGATGGACCTTTGTTGACAAAGTAATGTTGCTGCTTTTTAATATGCTGTCTAGGTTGGTCATAACTTTCCTTCCAAGGAGTAAGCATCTTTTAATTTGATGGGTACAAAAACATTTGCAGTGATTTTGAAACCCTGAATAATAAAGCCAACCACCATTTCCACTGTTTTCCCATCTGTTTGCCATGAAGGGATGCCATGATCTTAGTATTCTGAATGCTGAGCTTTAAGCTAACATTTCACTCTCCTCTTTCACTTTCATTAGGAGGCTCTTTACATCTTCTTCACTTTCTGCCATAAGGGTGGTGTCATCTTCATATCTAAGCTTATTGATATTTCTCCTGGCAGTCTTGATTCCACCTTATGCTTCCTCCAGCCCAGTGTTTCTCATGATTTACTGTGCATACAGGTTAAATAAGCAGTGTGACAATATACAGCCTTGACGTACTCATTTTCCTATTTGGAACCATGTCCAAATGGGACGTGGTGGTTCCATGTCCAATTCTAACTGTTGCTTTCTGACCTGCATGAAGGTATCTCAGGAGGCAGATCAGGTGGTCTGGTATTCCCATCTTTCTCAGTATTTTCCCAGTTTATTGTGATCCATACATCAAAGGCTTTGGCATAGTCAGTAAAACAGAAATAGATGTTTTTCTGGAACTCTCTTTTTCCATGATCCAGCGGATGTTGGCAATTTGATCTCTGGTTCCTCTGCCTTTTCTAAAACCAGCTTGAACATCTAGAAGTTCATGGTTCATGTATTGCTAAAGCCTGCCTTGGAGAATTTTGAGCATCACTTTACTAGCATGTGAGAGATGAGTGCAATTGTGAGGTAGTTTGAGCATTCTTTGGCATTGCCTTTCTTTGGGATTGGAATGAAAACTGACCTTTTACAGTACTTTGGCCACTGCTGAGGTTCCCAAATTTGCTGGCATATTGAGTGCAGCACTTTCATAGCATCATCTTTTAGGATTTGAAATAGCTCAACTGGAAATCCATCACCTCCACTAGCTTTGTTTATAGTGATGCTTCCTAAGGCCCACTTGACTTCACATTCCAGGATGTCTGGCTCTAGGTGAGTGACCACTCCATCATAATCATCTGGGTCATGAAAATCTTTTTTGTACAGTTCTACTGTGTATTTTTTCCACCTCTTCTTAATATCTTCTGCTTCTAACATCCATAGCATTTCTGTCCTTTATTGAGCCCATCTTTGCATGAAATGTTCCCTTGACATCTCTAATTTTCTTGAAGCAATCTCTGGTCTTTACCATTGTCTTGTTTCCCTCTATTTCTTTCATTGATCATTGAGGAAAGCTTTCTTATCTCTCCTTGTTATTTGAAACTCTGCATTCAAATGGTTATATCTTTCCTTTTTCCCTTTGCTGCTAGCTTTCCTTCTTTTCACAGCTATTTGTAAGGCCTCTCCTGACAGCCATTTTGCTTTTTTGCAGTTCTTTTTCTTGGAGATGGTCTTGATCTCTGTCTCCTGTACAGTGTCATGAACCTCTGTCCATAGTTCATCAGGCACTCTGTCTGTCAGATCTAGTCCCTTAAATCTATTTCTCCCTTCCACTGTATAGTCAGAGGGATTTGATATAGGTCATACCTGAATCGTCTAGTGGTTTTCTCCACTTTCTTCAATTTCAGTCTGAAGTTGGCAATAAGGGGTTCATGATCTGAGCCACTGTCAGCTCCCGGTCTTGTTTTTGCTAATTGTATATAGCTTCTTCATCTTTGGCTGAAAAGAATATAATCAATCTGATTTCAGTGTTGACAATCTGGTGAAGTCCATGTGTAGAGTCTTCTCTCATGTTGTTTTAAGAGGGTGTTTGCTGTGACCAGTGCATTCTCTTGGCAGAACTCTGTTAGCCTTTGCCCTCCTTCATTCTCTACTCCAATGCCACATTTGCCTGCTACTTCAGGTGTTTCTTGACATCCTACTTCTGCATTTCCGTTCCCTATAAAGAAAAGAACATTGTTTTGGGGTGTTTATTCTAGAAGGTCTTGTAGGTCTTCACAGCACTGTTCAGCTTTTTCAGCACTACTATTTCCCTCCTTCCTTCTAAGATTTTTTTCATTGATATATCGTAAGAAGATACATTTGTACATTTTAGCTTAAAGTAGAGATAGTGAGGGCTGTGTTTATTCTTGATTTTTCCATGTATTTTTCACAATAAGCTTTATTTTTTTTAATTTAAAAATAATTTGGTTGAAGTTTAAGGGAAAACTTCACTCTTCAGTTCATAATTAACATTTGAAGATAGTTGAAATTTATTATGTTTGTTATAGTGGTTGACTTTTTATACAGCTCATACTCATTAAAATTAGAATATTCCTTTCAATAAAATCCTTAAGAAAAAAAAGATAATGTAGTAGATTCAGCTTTGTAATATATATGCAAAGTGTTCTTTGAATAGTTAATAAAGCCAGCTAGAAGGATTTGTAGGCTGTCCATGGTGTTATCACCCTTCCAGGCTCAGTTTTGTGTGTAGCTCTGTCAGTAAGGAATCTGGGAAAGATAAATCATCTCCTACTTATGATTCAAGTATTTATTATATGCTTATTATATGCCAGGTATAGTCTTCCTGAAGGTAACCAGGAAATAAAGCCTTTGCTATCAGTAACTCTACGTTTGAAAATGAAATAAAGACTAAAAACAGTAAATATAAGAATGACAGTAGATACATTTAATGTTTTATCTTTTCTTTCAAATAATAGTTTATATAATAATATGATAATATCTTCCAGACTCTGATTCAGTAGCAGTTCAGTATATCAGAGAGCTCTAAATTAGTTTGATTCTGATCAAAGTAATACTCTTAGGGGGTTATATTGTTCACAAACATTGTTGTGACATCACATTGCTAAACTAGTTCTGTGCTTTTTAGTTAAATTATTCTTCCCAGATCACATCATTCACTTCTGTCTTCAGAGGAGAGCTTTGAGACACAGTTGTGGATGCTGTAGGACACAATTTTGAGTAGTAACAGCAAATTATGGAAAACTAGCACAGTTTGTGAAAATTCACTATATTAATATCAGAAGCATGAATGTACAGAAAAAGTACACATTACCAAAAAGTTTAATGTAAATTAAAGATACCATTAGATTACCTTCAAATTAAAATTTGAGACAAGAATTTTAGTACTTTTTTCTTTAGTACTATAATTAAACTAACTAAAATATAACCCATAAATAATATTTTACAGTATCTGGAATTCTAAAGTCAGTCATATATAAATGATTGTTTTGACTATCTAAGAGTAAATATATACTTTATTACCTTACTATAATCAAAAGAATTCAGCCTCCAGTTTAGACTTGGAAACATGATTCTTAAAGTTATTTGTTATTTGTGCTAAGAGTACTCAGTATTCAGTTGTCACAATAATTCTCTCTACACTAGGTATTGTCTTATGAAAGTTCTGAAGCAATGTCTGACACTGAGGGAAGCTCTTATTACAGCAGGCAAGGAGGTTATATGGCATGGACGGACAAATGATGAACCAGCACATTACTGTAACATTTGTGAGGTAACTGTTCTTACTGACAGTTTTTCTGTGGTTTTTCTAGGGTTTGGTATCTTTTGTCTTTTAATTATGAACTTACACTTTTCATGTGACTCATTATGTTGAAATTGAATATAATAGTTATCATATTTAAT
>SJYA01003468.1:220335-279812 GCA_006410615.1 Neotragus moschatus
CATGTGATACTGGGGAAGAGTGGAGGCCAATTACTAATAGCTCCAGAAGGAAAGAAGTAGCTGAGCCAAAGTGTAAATGACACCTAGTTGTGATAGTGTCGGTGGTGAAAGTAAAGTCCCGTGCTGTAAAGAACAATATTGCACAGGAACCTGGAATGTTTGGGCCATGATCAAGGAAAATTGGATATGATCAAACAGGAGATGGCAAGAGTGAACACAGATGTTTTAGAAATCAGTGATCTAAAATGATGGGAATGGCTGTCCAAGAAGCAACAGTTAGAACCAGACATAGAACAACTGATTGGTTCAGAATTGGGAAAGGAGTGCAACAAAGTTTTACATTGTCACCCTACTTACTTAACTTATATGCAGAGTACATCATGCCAGATGCCAGGCTGGATGAATGACAAGCTGGAATCGAGAAATAGCAGCCTCAGATATGGAGTTGATACCACTCTGATGGTGGAAAATGAAAAGGACCTAAAGAGCCTCTTGAGAGCAGAGTGAAGTAAGCCAGAAAGAAAAGCACCAATACAGTATACTAACTCATATATATGGAATTTAGAAACATGGTAATGATAACCTTATATGCGAGACAGCAAAAGAGATACAGATTTATAGGATGGAGTTTTGGACTTTGAGGGAGAGGGAGAGGGTGGGAAGATTTGGGAGAAAGGCACTGAAACCTGAATACTATCATGTAAGAAATGAATCATCAGTCTATATTCAGTACAGGATACAGGATGCTTGGGACTGGTGCACAGGGATGATCCAGAGAATTGATGTTGGGGGGTAGTGTTCAAGATTGGGAACTCATGTACACCTGAGATGGAAAAAAATAAAAATTAAAAATAAGAAAAAAAAAAAAAAAGAGCCTCTTTACAGTGGCTGTTTGAAAAAGCAGCCACTGTAAAGAGAGTGAAAAAGCTGATTTAAAACTCAACATTCAAATAACTTAGATCATGGCATCGTGTCTCATCACTTCATGGCAAATAGATGGGGAAACAATAGAAACGGAGGTGAATTTTATTTTCTTGGCTCCAAAATCACTGCAGGTGGTGACTGCAGGCATGAAATAAAAAGATGTTTGCTCCTTGAAGGGGAATTTGTGACAGCCCTAGCCCTAGAGTTAAAATGCAGGGACACCACTTAGCTGACAAAGATGCATATAGGCAAAACTGTGGTTTTTCCAGTAGTCATGTACAGATGTGAGAGTTGGACCATATAGAAGGTACCAAAGAATTGATACTCTCAAATTGTGGGACTGGAGAAGACTCTTGGAATCTCCATGAACTTTGAGATCAAACCAGTCAATCCTAAAGGAAATCAACCCTGAATATCTTCAGAAAGAGTGATCCTGATGCTGAAGCTCCAGTAGTTTGTCCACCTGATGTGAAGAGTGAGCTCATTGGAAAAGAGCGAACTCAAGGGAAATCTCCCTTGTGCTGGGAAAAATTGAAGGCAAAAAGAGAGGTAAGCACCAGAGAATTAGGTGGCATCTCCAACTGTGATGTGTGAGCAGACTCCAGGAGATAGTGAAAGAGAGGGGAGCCTGGCATGCTGGGGTTCACTGGAACACAAAGAGTTGTCACTATATTTGTAGAGGTCAGACACATGTGTCTTTTCTCCCCTGGAGTGAAAGACAAAACCAGAACATTATCAATAGACTGGTTCCAAGTAGGAAAAAGAGTACATTAAGGCTGTATATTGTCACCCTGCTCATTTAACTTATATGCAGAGTACCTCATGAGAAATGCTGAGCTGGAAGAAGCACAAGCTGGAATCAAGATTGCCAGGAGAAATATCAATAACCTCAGATATACAGATGACACCACCCTTATGGCAGAAAGTGAAGAGGAGCTAAAAGGCCTCTGATGAAAGTGAAAGAGGAGAGTGAAAATGCTTAAAGCTCAACATTCAGAAAACGAAGATGATGGCATCCAGTTCCATCACTTCATGGGAAATAGATGGGAAAATAGTGGAAACAGTGGCTGGCTTTATTATTCTGGGTTCCAAAATCACTGCAGATGGTGATTGCACCCAAATTAAAAGATGCTTACTCCTTGAAAGTAAAGTTATGACCAACCTAGACAGCATATTAAAAAGCAGAGACATTACTTTGCCAACAAAGATACATCTAGTCAAGGCTGTGATTTTCCCAGTGGTCATGTGTGGATGTGAGAGTTGGACTATAGAGAAAGCTGAGCACCAAAGAACTGATGCTTTTGGACTATGGTGTTGGAGAAGACTCTTGAGAGTCCCTTGGACTGCAGGGAGATCCAACCAGTCCACCCTAAAGGAGATCAGTCCTGGATGTTCATTGGAAGGACTGATGTTGAAGCTGAAACTCCAGTACTTTGACCGTCTGATGTGAAGAGCTGACTCATTTGAAAAGACCCTGATGCTGGGAAAATTGAGGGCAGGAGGAGAAGGGGACACCAGACGACGAGATCGTTGGATGGCATCACTGACTCTACGGACGTGGGTTTGAGTAGACTCTGGGAGTTGGAGATGGACAGGGAGGCCTGGCATGCTGTGGTTCACGGGGTTGCAGGCTCGGTCACGACTGAGCAACTGAACTGAACTGAACTGATCAATACTGTTTTTGTACTGATAATTATGTGGAAAATTGAAACATGCTGATCCATGGTTATAATGATTTCATTAGGTTATTCTCAAAATATGTAACACTGTCCTTGTCTTTGGATGTCCTAGAAAATAAACCTGGCATCTCAAACACTACTATGGGGCCTAGGTGTTTTTTAAGGCTATTACTGTATTTTTTATTTATTCATTTATTCTTTTAGCCACTCGGCTTGCAAGATCTTAGCTCCCCAATGAAAAACTGATCCCATGCCCCTTGCTGTGGAAGAGAAGAGTTTAACCACTGGCCCACCAGTGAATTCCCCCATGGAGCCTTTTATCAAAGTCCCAGCATTTAGTCCAAAATGATCCTCCACATTTTCATGTAAAGTAGAATTCTATAGTTTTATAATAGTAGTACAGATAATTTGAGCTATGTCTGCTCAGTGCTTTTTCTCTTGTATAAAATAGGTGGAAGTTTTTGATCTTCTTTTTGTCACTAATGAAAGCAATTCTCAAAAGACATACATAGTACATTGCCAAGACTGTGCACGAAAAGCAAGTGGGAATCTGGACAATTTCGTGGTGCTAGAAGAATACAAAATGGAGGACCTGATGCAAGTATATGACCAGTTTACATTAGTAAGTGAATTCATTATGTGAGTACATATTTAGCTGTGTTTTGAAGCATCAGTGTTTGTTTTCAGTTCCTAATTTATAAGAATTAATAAGACATTCACATTTTCTGTCGGTTCAGTAACAGTGCATACAAAAAATATTCCTCTTTTTATATTCGGAAAACCTTTTATCTTTATCAAGTCGTTGTATATTCCTGTTATTCCTTTTCAGTTAGAATGGCCTAATTAATAACATTGATTACATTAAAAGCCTTTGTGTACTTTGATAATATATCATAATTATGCTACTTAGTTGATAAAGCCAAATATTGGTTACTTAATTCTGTAGATATGATCCCCCAGAAAATTGGTATGTTTTTAATACTCCTCTGTTGTTATATATTAATTGTGTTTATTTAAAATGTATGTCTTATTACAAGTAATTGTGTTTTATTAATGATATAACATGCATGAAACCAAATTCATAAATTTGTATGCTCTGCAACTTTTTGTTTCAAAGACAAGTGCATTTTCTTCTGACTTGAAATGGTTTTGTGAATGGAAACATTTATTCCTGACTTGTTAGTATTGTTTAAATGTCTTTTGTTTTAAATGTTGAAATTTAGTTGTGATATTTCAATTGAATGGTGCATTAGATTGCTTAAAAGAGAAAAAAGTTTTGAGAAATAAGTGCTTTTCCTGAGAAAAGTTCACAGACAATTCACTAGTAAAATTTTGATTGAATTTTTAGTTTTTTCTGCAATTTTTTTTTTGTTTTAATATGTCCTGTAAATTCTTGTGATTAGATGATCAAGTAAGAAAAATGAGGTTAATAATTTACAGATCTTAATAAATATGACCCTAAAGGTCACAATAGCAGTTTATTAAACTTCAAGACTTTCTTTCTAACTCACTTTGTAAGTATACTGTAGATTGGTTATAGCCATGAGATAGAGAACACTTTTGAGGAGTAATAATATACTGAAGCAATTAACATACCTTACTTTTAATTTTAGGCTCCTTCAGTATCATCCTCCTCTTCTTGATACTGGTCCATGAATATTAAATGACACCTTTTCTCATCTTCAGGAAAGTTCTGCACCACTGGTTTTATAGCTGCTTGATAAGAGTGCTGACTGAAAGCTATGTCTATGCAACCTTCCAAGAATATTGTCAATCAACTGGATATAGGAGAGCATTTCTCTGCTCCAGGATAGATCCAGCTTTTCTTAATTATCCATATGTTTTATGTTTATGTGACAAAACTGGCAGNTCACTGGAAAAGACTCTGATGCCGGGAGGAATTTGGGGGCAGGAAAAGGGGATGACAGAGGATGAGATGGATGGATGGCATCACTGACTCGATGGACATGAGTCTGAGTGAACTCTAGGAGTTGGTGATGGACAGGGATGCCTGGCGTGCTGTGATTCATGGGGTCGCAGCGTCAGACACGACTGAGCTACTGAACTGAACATCTATCCTACTCAAACTTCCAGAAAATTGAAGAAGAAGGTAAACTTCCAAACTCATTCTATGAGGCCACCATCACCCTAATACCAAAACCATACAATTATGCCACAAAATAAGAAAACTATAGGCCAAAATCATTAATGAACATTAATGCAAAAATCCTTAACAAAATTCTAGCAAAAAGAATCAAGCAACGTATTAAAAAGATCATACATCATGGTCAAATGGGCTTTATCCCGAAGATGTAAGTATTCTTTAATATCCACAAATTAATCAACATAATACACATGAAAAACTTCAAAGATAGCTTTTTAATCATGATTTTTAATCATAAACACAATTATCTCAATAGATACAGAGAAAGCCTTTCACAAAATTCAACATCCATTTATGATAAAAACCCTCCAGAAAGTAGGAATAGAAGGAACATACCTCAATATAATAAAAGGTATACATGACAAACTCAGAGCAAACATCCTCAATGGTGAATATTTTAAAGCATTTCCCCTGAAGTCAGGAACAAGACACAGATGCCCACTTTCACCACTATTCAACATAGTTTTGGAAGTCTTGGCCACAGCAATCAGAGCACAACAATAAGTAAAAGGAATCCAGATTGGAAAAGAAATGAACCTCTGTTTGCAGATGACATGATACTTTACACAGAAAACCCTAAAGACTCCACCAGAAAATTACTAGAGCTAATCATTGAATACAGTAAAGTTGCAAGCCCATCTTTGCATGACATATTCCCTTGGTATCTCTAATTTTCTTGAAGAGATTGCCAGTCTTTCCCATTCTATTGTTATCCTCTATTTCTTTGCATTGATCACTGAGAAAGACTATTTCTTATCTCTCCTTGCTATTCTTTGGAACTCTGCATTTCCCCTTTGCTTTTCACTTCTTTTAACAGCTATTTGGAAGACCTCCTCAGACAGTCATATTGCTTTCTTGTATTTCTTTTTCTTGGGGATGCCCTTGATCTCTGTCTCTGGTACTGTGTCACGAATCTCCGTTCATAGATCATCAGGCACTTTATCAGATCTAGTCCGTTAAATCTATTTCTCATTTCAACTGTATAGTCATAAGGGATTTGACTTAGGTCATACCTGAATAGCCTAGCGGTTTTGTCCACTTTCTTCAATTTTAGTCTGAATTTGGCAATAAGGAGTTCATGATCTGAGCCATAATCAGTTCCCGGTCTTGTTTTTGCTGACTGTATAGACCTCCATCTTTGGCCTCAAAGGATATAGTCAATCTGATTTCGGTGCTGACGATCTGGTGGTGTCCATGTGTAGTCTTCTATCAGCTGTGTGTTACAATCCCACTGATCCCATCTGCTTGGGTCTATTCATCCTTGATCAACTTTGGATTATTGTCGGAATCTGCCTTTGTTCATTTAATTTTTCTTTTACAGTGTGTTACTGGGCCAATATGTTTCTTATTTTGATTCATTTTTCAGTTCTGTAATTTACATTTAGCCTTTTTGTTGTTGAAATTTTCTGTTATTTGAAAATATTTGTAAGTGCTTTTGAAATACTTATATAGTAGCTTATTTAAATTTTGGTACTTCAAGCATTTAATTCATCTTGATATTAATATCCATTGACTAAAATTTCACCCAATTTTTGATATATTAGCATATTTGTAAGGGAAGATTTTTCTGTTACACATTAGAATTTGGATATTGTATTATGAGATTCTGGATCCTATTTAATCTTTTTTTAGACCATAAACCTATTGAGCTGAAACATAAGTTTTCTCATCTATCATCATTTTTGATAATTAATTTTGCCTTATACGATGCTTTTCTTTCATTGATTGTTTAAATGTTTCCTTATTTTCTGGCATCATAAGATGTTCCAGTTTCATCCTATATTTTCCTTTTAAATATTCTCCTACTTCTGATCAGCCATTTCTCCAGTGAATTCCGTAAGCCTCATTACAGAATGACATTTACAAACCAGTATTTTGGCTCAAGTGCATTCATTTCTCCTAGGGTGTTATTTCTTTTAGACCCTTTTCAGTAAATAGGTGCTTCCCCCCCCCCTAAAAAAAAACCTGGTATAAATTATCTGCGACTTATTTTTTCCAGTCTGGTATCTAAATTAAGTAGTTTCAAATTGTATCCTATATTGGAAGTATAATTGAGTTGTCTTTGTTCACAGTTCTTTTTAACTTAAGCTTTACAGTATGTAAACTATTTACCAAGGTTAATTTCTTTCCCCTTCCACCTGACCCCCATCCACTCAGTGGGCTTGTTATTCATTTAGGTTCTTGTGTTATTATTTGTCTTCTGTTGTGGGCTCCTCTAACAGCATAGTGTACTATAATTTTACAGTAGGAATATGTGATATATAGGAAACATACTTCTAAGAATCATTGCATGACACGGTCAGAAAAGTGTCACTCTCCATTAATTTTTTCAGTTTTCTTCTTCTCAGCTGTTCCCTGAAATAAGCAGATCCCTTTAGTCTCTAGTTTATTCTTCCTACATTTTTCTTTGCACAGTTGAGCAGACAGATGTACTTTCTTTCATCTTCTTTCTTATATGTAATGTAGCCTTGCTCATGTAACACAATATAAAGTGTATAATGGAAATCACTCCAAGTCAGCTATTTGGGGGTTTTATTATTTTTTAAAAACTGGACATTACTCCATCGTGTGGAAGTAACTTTTTTTGGTTTTTTTTTTTTTTTTTTTTGGCTGCACTAGGTCTTAGTTGTGGCATGCAGGGATATTTCGTTGCAGCATGCAGGTTCTTATGCATACAGGATCTAAATCACGCAGCAGTGAATGAACTTGGGGGCAGGATCTTCAGTGGGAGTATGAATCTTAGCCACTGGTGAGAAAAGCATGTCCGAAGACTCTAGGCTTTAGACTATTTAAAATTTGTATTTGTATAAAGTATCCCTGGAAACTTCCAATTTAGTGAATACATAGAATTTTAGGTACAGTTTTATACCCAGAGAACATGGTGTCTCCAGGCCTCTTTCCATAGGCTTTATGCATCTCCATCCAACTATTCCTGAGCTATAGTCTATATAGCAGTTGCAAACACTCTTGGCATTGCAAACCAAGCAAAGATGTCTTACCTTTTAGTGCAAGATAAGTAAAGGCCAACCATCTGGTATAAACAATTTAACCTGAAACAGGAAATTTCAATGAGGCAGGTTTTGCTAATGCAAATAATACTGCCTATCTGAAAGTCAATTTATTGAGTAAACGTAAAAATAGCATTAGAAAGCAGCAGCCTTCTTTCCAATGAAAATGTGGAAAAGATGGATCTTCAACATATTAAGAAACCTGAGATGCTGCTGACGAATTGCAGGCCAGCTTAAATGGTTTTTCCAAAATACGGATGAGAACAAAGAAAGCAGCAAGTACTAAGACAGCCGTGAACTATTGTGGAAATTACCACTTTTGAGAAGAGAAAAAATGCACCTACCCCCTCAATTTCACACATGGTCTATAGTACAATTTTACTAGATTTTCTGAAACATCTCTGATGTGTACATGACAGAGCTTGTTCTAAACTGAACCATCGTTGAAGAGCTTGCACCCACTGCTGACTAAATCTCATACTGCCTTCACCAACCCTTCACACAGAGTGATCGCAAGATGCATCTGGATACTGTGCTGCCCAAAACGGCACCAAGCATGGCATTAGATATCAGTGATTATTCAGTTATCCAGTCCAACTTTTGGCCACCCTATAGACTGCACCATGCCAGGCTTCCCTGTCCTTCACTACCTCATGGGGTTTGCTGAAACTCATGTCAGTTGTATTGATGATACTGTTCGATGATGTTATCCGCTGTCGTCTCCCTCCCCTCAGACTTTCCCAGCGTCAGGGTCTTTTCAGATGAGTCAGTTCTTCGCATCAGGTGGCCAGAGTATTGGAGTTTCAGCTTCAACATCAGTCCTTTCAGTAAACACCCAGGACTGATCTCCTTTAGGATGGACTAGCTGGATCTCCTTGCAGTCCAAGGGATACTTGAGCCTTCTCCAGCACCACAGTTTGAAATAAACTCTTTGGTTGTCAGCTTTCTTAAAACATTTATTGTATCTTCTCCATTCTTTTTGGGGGATCCTAGATCATCTTCACTATCATTTTGAATTCTTTTTCTGGAACATTGCCTATCTCCATTCAGTTGTCTTTCTGGGGTTTTATCTTGTCACTTCATCTGGAGTATAACCTTCTGCTTTTCCATCCTGTGTAACTTTTTGTAATAGGGTTTTTGTTCTAGAACTGTAGCATTGTGGTCCTTCATCTTCCTTCTGTCTGCCCTGGGATGGGTAAAGCTAAGAGGCTTATGTAAGTTTTCTGGCGGGAGGGACTAGCAGTGGGGGAAAAAAAAAAAAAAAACCTGGATCTTGCTCTGAGCATAGGGCTGTGCTCACTAGAACCTTAGTCCAATAATCTGTGATAGATGGTGTGCCCTTTCCCTGTTAGTCCTTTAGCCTGAGGTGAACCAGCACTGAGGTTTACAGGCTCTGTGGTAGGGTTAAAGGCAAGTTCCAAGAGGGCTTATGCCAAGATGCATCTTCCAGGATTACTGTAGCCAGTGCCCTTACCCCTGTGGTGATGCTCAGCCAACTCATGCCTCCAAAGGAGATCCTCACATACTAAGAGATAGATCTGGTTCAGACGCCTGTGAGGTCATTGATCCTTTTCTCTGGGTCTTGGTCCACACGGGATTCTGTTTGTGCCCTCCAAGAGTGAGCCTTGGTTTCCTCAGTCCTGTGGAAGCCCTTGAATCAAACCCAAGATTATATGGTAATCAAAGTTAGATTTTATGGGAATTCCTAGTTTCTTTGTCAGATCCTCAGACTGGAAATTCTGACATTAGACTCAGAACATTAACAACAGTTAAAGTGGGAGAACTTGTTTGGTTTTATTGTTCTCTAGTACTCTTGCCTGGAAAATCTCATGGATGGAGGAGCCTGGAGGGCTGCAGTCCATGGGGTCACTGAGAGTCGGACACGACTGAGGGACTTCACTTTCACTTTTCACTTTCATTCATTGGAGAAGGAAATGGAAACCCACTCCAGTACTCTTGCCTGGAGAATCTCAGGGACGGGGGAGCCTGGTGGGCTGCCGTCGATGGAATCACACAGAGTCAGAAACCACTGAAGTGACTTAGCAGTAGCAGGGTGTAAGTCATCCACTCAACAGGTATGTGATTTGATTTTATCGTGATTGCACCCCGTACTACCATCTTGTTGCAGCTTTTTTTTTTTTTTCTGTCTTTGAAATGTATGTATCTTTTTTCATTGGGTGCTAACATCGTATTCTAGGTGGTTGTTCAAAGCTAGTTGCAGTTTTGGACAATGATCAATTTTAAAAGTGTATCACATAGATGTCAAATACCAGAAAGATAGGAGAGAAAATGATCAAAAACAATATTGGAAGTTGTTGTTCATTTGCTAAGTCATGTCCAACCCCAGGTGCTGCATTATTCCTCAGTTCCCTGTTGTTCACTATCTCCCTGGAGTTTGCTCAGATTCCTGTCCACTGAGTCAGTGATGCCATCCAACCATCTTACCTTCTGTCTTCCCCATCTTCTTCCCTCAATCTTTCCCTGCATCAGGGTCTTTTCCAAGAGTTAGCTCTCTACATCACGCCTATCCTTGTATAAAATATTGCCTTGATATCTTCAGTTTTTTTGTATAGATCTGTAGTCTTTCACATTGTATTATTTTTCTTTTCTTTCTTTCTTTCTTTTTTTTTTTTTTTTTTGGCCTTTTTCACTTAAGAAGGCTTTTTTGTCTCTCCTAGCTATTATTTGCCATGCCACACTGCATTCAGTTGGGATATATTTCTCTTTCTCTTTTGCTTTTCCTGGCTCTTCTTTTCTCAGCTATCTGTAAGCCCTCCTCAGACAACAATTTTGCATTCTTATGTTTCTTTTTGTTTGCATTTTTCTTGGTAACTGCTTCCTGTACAGTGTTATGAACCTCTGTCGACAGTTCTCCAGGCACTCTGTCTACCTGATCTAATCCCTTTAGTCTATTTGTCACCTCCACTGTGTAAACATAAAGAATTTGGTTTAGGTCATATCTGAATGGCCTACTGATTTTTCCTCCTTTCTTGAATTTAAGCCTGAATTTTGTAATAAGGATCTGATGATCTGAACCACAGACAACTCCAGGACTTGTTTTTGCTGACTGTTTAGGGCTTCTCTATCTTCAACTGCAAAGAAAATAATCTCTGATTTCAGTATTGGCCATCTGGTGATGTCCCATGTATAGAGTCATCTCTTGTGTTGTTAGAAGAGAGTGTTTGTTATGACCATTGCATTCTCTTGGCAAAACCTTGTTAGTGTTTTGTACTCCAAGGCCAAACTTCCTGTTACTCTAGGTATCTCTTGACTTCTTTTATTGGTGTTAAAATTAGAAAGTCTTATAGATCCTCAAAGAACCATTAAACTTCAGCTTCTTTAACATTAGTGATTGGGGGCATACATAGATTACTGTGATGTTGAGTAGTTCGCCTTGGAAACGAACCAAGATCATTCTGTCTTTTACCAGATTGCACCCGAGTACTGCATTTTGGACTCTTATTCACTGTGTGAGCTATTCCCTTTATTCCAAGGGATTCTTGCCCAAAATAGTAGATATAATGGTCATCTGAATTAAATTCACTCATTCCTGTTCATTTTATATCCCTGATGTTGATGTTCATTCTTCCTATCTCCTGCTGAACCATGACCTATCTACCTTGATTCATTGACCTAACATTCTAGGTTCCTATATAATACTGTTCTTTACAATATAATACTTTCACTACCAGAAACATCCACAACGGAGCATAGTTTCTGTTTGGCCTAGGCACTTCATTTTTTCTGGAGCTGTTTTTCCACTCTTCCTCAGTAGCATCTTGGACACTTACCAACCTGNCAGCCACCGGCACCACAACCAGGCCTCCCTGTCTGTCACCAACTCCTGGAGCTTACCCAAATTCATGTCCTTTGAGTTGCTGATGGCATCCAACCATCTCATCCTCTGTCCTCCCCTTCTCCCACCTTCAATCTTTCCAACATCAGGGTCTTTCCAAATGAGTCAGTTCTTCACATCAGGTGGCCAAAGTATTGGAGTTTCAGCTTCATCATCAGTCCTTCCAATGAATATTCAGGACTGATTTCCTTTAGGATGGACTGGTTGGATCTCCTTGCAGTCCAAGGGACTCTCAAGAGTCTTCAACACCACAATTCAAAAGCATCAATTCTTCAGTGCTCAGCTTTCTTTACAGTCCAACTCTCACATCCATACATGACTACCGGAAAAACCATAGCCTTGACTAGATGGACCTTTGCTGCCAAAGTAATGTCTCTGCTTTTTAATATGCTGTCTAGGTAGGTCATAACTTTCCTTCCGAGGAGTAAATGTCTTTTAATTTCATGGCTGCAGTCACCATCTGCAATGCTTTTGGAGCCCCCAAAATAAAGTCAGCCACTGTTTCCCCAACTATTTACCATGATGTGAGGGGACCGGATACCATGATCTTTGTGAGTTTTTTTAAATTTTTATTTTAATTGGAGGCTAATTATAATATTGTGGTGAGTTTTGCCATATATTCACATGAGTCAGCCATGGGTGTACATGTGTTCCCCATCCTGAGCCACCCTCCCACCTTCCTACCCATCCGATCCCTCAGGGTCATCCCAGTGCACCAGCCCTGATCACACTGCCTCCTGCATTGAACCTCAACTGGTGAGCTATTTCATATATGATAATATACATGTTTTAATACTATTTTCTCAAATCATCCCACCTTCACCTCCCACAGAGTCCAAAGTCTATTCTTTACATTTGTGTCTCTTTTGCTGTCTCATATATAGGGTCATCATTAGCACCTTTATAATTCAACATAATTGTGTTAATATATTGGTATTTTTCTTTCTGACTTACTTCGCTTTCTGTAATAGGCTCCAGTTTCTGATTCGAATGCATTCTTTTTAATGGCTGAATAATAGTCCATCCTAAAGAAGATCAGTCTTGGGCGTTCATTGGAAGGACTGATGTTGAAGCTGAAACTCCAATACTTTGGCCACCTGCTGCAAAGAGCTGATTCATTTGAAAAGACCATGATGCTGAGAAAGATTGAGGGCAAGAAGAGAAGGGGATGACAGGATGAGATGGTTGGATGGCATCACTGACTAGATTGACATGGGTTTATGTGGACTCTGGGAGTTGGTGATGGACAGGGAGGCCTGGCATGCTGCAATTCATGGGTTGCAAAGAGTCAGACATGACTTAGTGACTGAACTTTACTGAACATGAAAGAATAAAGTCAAAAAGAAATAAGAGTATACAGAAGCAAATTGACCCAGAGAGATGATATGGGGAGGGTGGCGGTAGGGGGGGTCAGGATTGAGAACTTGCGTCCACCCATGGCGGATTCATGTCAATGTATGGCAAAACCAACACAGTATAGTAAAGTTTAAAAAAAATTTAAATAAATGAAGAGGTCTAGATAACTGGATTAATAAAAGATAATAAATTTGCCTTACTCCTCTGGAATGACTTTTTTCTGTATTCCTTAAATTGTTTGAAAGTGAGTCATTACTATGTTCTAAAGTCACAGGAGTAGATGGGTAACACTTTTAAAGTCAATGTAGGCATTTGTTACTCTTCAAAATATTAAGTCTAAGTTTACTGTTTTCAGAAAAAAAATGTACTTTTATATATATGCTTATTTCATCCATCAGTCTCTCAATGATCTTGACTTTCTTAGTGGTAGATCTTGACATTTATAAATAGAGTTTAAAGAGACTACAAATGTCAGTGGTCTAGAAGTAGAACAGCTCAGGAAATATGATCACCAGTTGTATTCAGTTCTCACATTGTCTTCATTCTTTCTCTACTTCTCTTTCTCTTCTTTTTAAATATCATAAATGTGACTTTTATTTTTCAACTTTTACTTGAAATGTAATGGCTTTACAATGCTGTTATAGTTTCCTCTGTACAATGAGGTGAATCAACCTATTCCATCTATGAGCCTCCTTCCTTTCCCATACCACTTCTGTAGGTCACACATAACCCCTAGTTGAGCTCCTTGTGTTATATAGCAGCTTCCCAGTAGTTATCTGTTTTACACATGTATATGTCAGTGCTACTCTCCCACTTTGTCCCAACTTTCCTCACCGTGTCCACAAGTCCATTCTTAATGTTTATGTCTATTCCTATCCTGCAAATAAGTTCATCAGTGCCATTTTTCTAGTCTGTATGTATGTGTTTAATATACAATTTTTATTTTTCTCTTCTGACTTACTTCACTCTATAACAGGCTCTAGGTTCTCCCATCTGACTATAAATAACTCAGTTTTATTCCATTTCATAGCTGAGTAATATTCCACATCTTTACCCATTCATCTGTTGATGGACATCTAGGTTGCTTCCACCTGGTTGCTTCTTGTTCTGGTTATTGTAAATAATGATACAATGAATATTGGGGTCCATGTGTACTTTTTAAATTATGATTTTCTCAGGGTATATGCCCTTTGTGAGTTTGCTGGGTCATATGGGAGTTTGTAGTTTTTTACGGAATATCGCTGTGTCAGTTTACTTTCCCACCAACAGCAAAAGAGTGTTTACCTCTTCTCCACATCCTCCCCAGCATTTCTTGTTTGTAGATTTTCTGATGATGGCAAATCTATTAGATTTTAATTTCTTTAATAATGAGCAACGTTGAGCCTCTTTTCATGTGCCTCTTGGCCATCTGTATGCCTTCTTTGGAGAGATATACATTAGTCTTCTGCCCATTGTTTGATTTTTTTTTTTTTTAGTCTTATTTATGGTTTCTTTTGCTGTGCAAAAGCTTTTAAGTTTAAATAGGTCTCATTCAAAAAAATTTTTTTTTAATTTTCATTACTCTATGAGGTGTGTTGATCTATGTCAAAGAGTGTTTTTCTATGTTCCTCGTTTTGATACATGTTAAAGAATGCTTTTCTTGTTTTACTGTATGAAGTTTTACAGTGTCCAGTTAGGTCTTAAATTCATTTTGAGTTTGTGTTTGTGTATGGTGTTAGGTAGTGTTCTAATTTCATTATTTTACATGAAGTTGTCCAGATTTCCCAGCACCATTTATTGAAGAGGCTGTCTTTTCTCCACTGTATGTTCTTGCCTCTTTTGTCCAAGATAAGGTGCCCATAGGTATGAGGTTTTATCTCTAGACTTTCTATCTTGTTCCATTGGTCTGTATTTCTGTTTTTGTGGAAGTACTGTACTGTTTTGATGATTGTAGCATTTTACTATAGTCTGAAGTCAGGAATCCTGGTTCCTCTAGTTCCATGATTTACTTTTTCATGATCACTTTGGTTACTTGAGGTGTTTTGGGTTTCCAGAAAACCTGTAAAATTTTTTGTTCTAGTTCTGTGAAAAATGCCTTTGGTAATTTGGTAGGAATTACCTTGAATCTGAAGATTGCTTTGGGTAGTATATTCATTTTCACTGTATGGATTCTTCCAACCCAAGAACATGGTATATGTCTCTATCTCTTTGTGTCCTCTCTGATTTCTTTCATCAGTGCTTTATCACTTTCTGATTATAGGTATTTTACTTCATTAAGTAGGTTTATTCACAGATAACTTATTCTATTTGTTGTGATAATAAAGTTTAACTTACCAAGTTAAGTTTTTAAATTTCTTTTTCTGTTTCATTGTAGTTTATTAAAATGTAAAAGATTTCTGTGCATTAATTTTGTATTCTGTAACTTTACTAACTTCATTGATTAAGTCCAATAGTTTTTTGGTGGCCTTTCTTGGATTTTCTAAATATACTAATGTATAATCTGCAAACAATGACACCTATACTTTTCAAATTTGTATTCCTGTTCATTCTTTTTCTTCTCTGATTTGTGTGGCTAGGACTTCCAAAACAAAGTTGAATGATAGTGGTGAGAGTGGACATCCTTTTGTCTTGTTCCTGATCTTAGAGGAAATGCTTTCAGTTTTTCACCACTGAGAAAAATATTTGCTCTGGGTTTGTTATATATGGACTTTATTATGTTGAACTATATTTTTTCTATGCCCATTTTCTGAAGGTGTTTTCATCATCAATTGCTGTTAAACTTTATCAAAGGCTTTTTTTCATCTGTTGAGATGATCATGTGATTTTCATTTTTTGTTAATATGAGATATTACACTGATTGACTAACCTCTATTGAGGACTTCCATTTTAGCTCAGCTGGTAAAGAATCTGCCTGCAATGCGGGAGACCTGGGTTTGAACCCTGGGTTGGGAAGATCCCCTGGAGAAGGGAACGGCTTACCCACTCCAGTATTCTGGCCTGGAGAATTCCATGGATTGAGTCCACGGGGTCGCAAAGAGTTGGACAGGACTGCTCCCAACTTTCATTTTCATTTTCACCTATATTGAAGAATCCTTGCATCCCTGGGATATATCCCTTGGTTGTGTTTTCTTTTAATTGTTATTGGTCCTGTTTGCTAGTATTTTGTTGAGGATTTTTGTTTCTGTGTTCACCAGAGTTATTGGTCTATAATTTTGTATGTGTGTGATATCTTTTCTCATTTTGACATCAAGGTTATCGTGATGTTGTTGAACAAATTTGGGAGTATTCCTCTCTGCAGGTTTTTGGAAGAGTTTGAGAAGTCTAAGTGTTAACTCTTCTGTAAATGATAGAATTCACCTGTAAAGGCATCTGGTCCTGGACTTTTGTATGTTGGAATAATTTTAATTAAAGTTACAGTACTGTGATTTGTTGGAATAATTTTAACTAAAATTACAGTACTGTGATTTGTCTGTTTATATTTTCTAATACTTCCTGTTTCAGCTTCCTGTGGAAGCTTGCACTTTTCTAAAAATTTGTCCAGTTCTTCCATATTGTCTCATTTTACTAGCATATAGTTGTTTATAGTATACTGTATCAGTTCTGATTTATCATTTTTTGCTTCTAATTTTGTTTATTTGCATTATATTCCTTTTTTTTTTTTTTTTGAGGAGTCTGGCTAAATGTTTATGAATTGTGTTTATGTGCTCCAAGAACCATTATTTGCTTCTATTGATCTTGGCTATAGTTTCCTTTATTTTTAGTTCATTAGTTTCTTCTCTCAGAGAAGGCAATGGCACTCCACTCCAGTACTCTTGCCAGGAGGAGCCTGGTGGGCTGCAGTCAATGGGGTAGCTAAAAGTCAGACACAACTGAGCGACTTCACTTTCACTTTTCAGTTTCATGCATTGGAGAAGGAAATGGCAACCCATTCCAGTGTTCTTGCCTGGAGAATCCCGGAGACAGTGGGCCCTGTCTATGGAGTCACACAGAGTCTGACACGACTGAAGCAACTTAGCAGCAGCAGCAGTTTCTTCTCTGATTTTATTATCTCATTCTACTGCTTTTGGATTTTCTTTGTTCTTCCTTCTCTGGCTGCTTTAGATGTAAGGTTAGTTTATTTGAGATTTTCTTGTTTCTTGAGGCGAGACTGAATTGCTATGAACTTCCCTCTTAGAACTACTTCTGCCGTGTACATAGGTTTTGAGTCATTGTGGGGTTTGTTTTTGTTTTTTACATTCCTTCTTAGTTATTTTTAATAGCATTTTGTCACATAATTTACAGTGGCATAGGTTTATAAAAGTTATTTACAACTGATTGGTAACAGTCTCATTTTGGGTTTTCTCTTACAATTGAAAATGGGGAATTAGTTACCACATCAAGGCTATTTCAGGATACATTACTATAAACTCATAGGGTACACTGATACTAGTTCTATAAACAGCAAGCCTATTGGTTCACATTTTTAAAAAGCATCCTTATTTGGAGAAGGTGATGGCACCCCCCCCCCAAGTACTTTTACCTGGAAAATCCCATGGACAGAGGAGCTTGGAAGGCTGCAGTCCATGGGGTCGCTGAGGGTCAGACACTACTGAGCGACTTCACTTTCACTTTTCACTTTCATACATTGGAGAAGGAAATGGAAACTCACTCCAGTGTTCTTGCCTGGAGAATCCCAGGGACGGGGGAGCCTGGTGGGCTGCCGTCTATGGGGTCGCACAGAGTTGGATACGACTGAAGTGACTTAGCTTATTTGTTTAAAGTTAAGTACTTTAAATGGTTCTTTTTTTTTTTCAATAGAACAAGTATCTATTAATAGTTTTATTATTTTTGTGTCTTTAAGTGGTTCTTTTTTATTTTTCATTTTACTTTATAATCCTCTATTGATTTTGCCATACATCAACATGAATCCACCACAGGTGTACACATGTTCCCAGTCCTGAACCCCACTCCCACCTCCCTCCCCATACCATCTCTCTGGGTCATCCTATTGCACCAGCCCTAAGTATCCTGTATCCTGCATCGAACCTAGACTGGCCATTCATTTCTTATATGATATTACACATGTTTCAATGCCATTCTCCTAAATCATCCCACCCTCTCCCTCTCAAAAGACTGTTCAATACATCTGTATCTCTTTTGCTATCTCGCATACAGGGTTATTGTTACCATCTTTCTATATTCCATGTATATGTGTTAGTATACTGTATTGGTGTTTTTCTTTCTGGCTTCACTCTGTATAATTGGCTCCAGTTTCATCCACCTCATTAGACCTGATTAAAATGTATTCTTTTTAATGGGTGAGTGTATATGTACAACAGCTTTTTTATCCATTCATCTGCTGATGGGCATCTGGGTTGCTTCCATGTCCTGGCTATTATAAACAGTGCTGCGATGAACATGGGGGTACACGTGTCTCTTTCAATCCTCGTTTCCTCGGTGTGTATGCCCAGCAGTGGGATTGCTGGGTCATAAGGTAATTCTATTTCCAGTTTTTTAAGGAATCTCCACACCATTCTTCATAGTGTCTGTACTAGTTTGCATTCCCCCCAACAGTGTAAGAGCGTTCCTTTTTCTCCACACCCTCTCCAGCATTTATTGCTTGTAGACTTTTGGATTGCAACCATTCTGACTGGTATGAAATGGTACCTCATTGTGGTTTTGATTTGCATTTCTCTGATAATAAGTGATGTTGAGCCTCTTTTCATGTGTTTGTTTTAGCCCTCTGTATGTCTTCTTTGGAGAAATGTGGTTCTTGAGATGATCCAGAGAGATGGTACAGGGAGGGAGGGGGGTTGGGGAACACGTGTATTCCTGTGGCAAATTCATGGTGATGTATAGCAAAATGAAAACAATATTGTAATTAACCTCCAGTTAAATAAATTTATATTAAAAAAAATAGAAAGTCTATTGTAGACATGATATATTCAGTCTAACTATTTGGACTGTTTGGGTATGGGTTTATGTGACCACATCCAATTCAGAGTCTGATTCAGAATTAAAAATCAAACTGCATTATAACGTTTCAGTCATGAGTTGCACAATCAGGTAATACAACTTCAAGAGCTTTCATCATCCTGGTTACCCTCCTTTTTGGCTTTCACTTACACATATCTTCCTTTTAAAGAAATAAAATATATAAAAGTCCACCAAAATTCTGAAAGTTACAGTTTGTATCATATGGAGTGATATTATCTTTGGCATTTTATACTACAAAGTCATTTTTATTACAAATATTTTTTTGGTCAAGGCAAGGTAAAGTAGGAAGACTGAGATTCCCAAATACAGAATTTGAATTATGAGGTATCCAGATGAATGTGCACTGTATGCTCAAAGCCACCTTCAGCTGGGCTGTGATATGCTGCTGAAGATTGGTTCCACATTAGTAATTTTCTTTTCTCTTTGTCCAGTTGTGCTGAGATTGAAATCCTGAAGGCTTTGCTGCCGTATTCTCATTTTGTTTCAATTCTGTTCAGGGGTAATTGGCCAGCACTTTACAATCACCATGAAGCAGGTGAACCCAGACCACTTTTGCATCAGATCAGATTGTCCAAGGGAACATAAGAACTTAAAGACCTCCAAATTGAGTTCTACATGCAGTTCTACAACTTTCCATTGCTGAGTCGTTGTGTTTTCATTATAATTTGTGTCTAAGTACTTTTTATTTATTTAATTTCTGCCATGATCTGTTGGCTATTCGCCAGTGCACAGTTTAGCCTTCATGTGATTGTGGTTTTTACAGGTATCTTTTTTCCTGTAATTATGATAGCATTGTGTTTGGAAAAGATGCTTGACACAATTTCAGTTTTCTTATTATGAGGCTTGATTTGTGACCCAAGATTTGATCTATCTTGGAATATGTTCCACATACCCTTGAGAGGAAAGGGCATTCTGGCATCTTCAGGTGGAACATCCTATAAATATCAGTTAAGTCTAGCTGCTGATTTATTATGTCTTTTAAGGCTTCTGTTTCCTTCTTTTCTGTCTGGATGTTTTGTCCATTGGTGTAATGGAAAGTTAAAGTCCCCAGCCATTATTTTCTTACTGTCAATTTCCTGTTGTATACCTGTGAGCATTTGTCTTATGTATTAAGGTGCATATGTATTTATAGAAGCATACATATTTATATATAGAAGCATATATATTTATAATTTTTATATCCTTTTCTTGGATTGATCCTTTGATAATTACGTAGTGTCCTTGTCTCTTGCAATGATTTTTATTTTAAAGTTTATTTTATCTGATAAGAGTATTTCTACTCTTGCTTTCTTTTGATTTGCTTTTGCATGTATTCCATCCTTTTACTTTCAATCTGTGTGTGGCCTACTTCTGAAGTGTGCTTCTGGTAGAAAGCATATATAGGGACCTTGATTTCATATCCATTTGGCCAGTCTGTGTCTTTTGTGTCTTTTGTTTGGAGCATTGATTTTATTTATATTCAAAGTAATTATAAGTATTTATGTTTTTATTATTATTTTCTTAGTTGTTTTGGATTCATTTTTGTGAGTCTTTTCTCTTCTCTTGTGTTTCCTGCCTAGAGAATTTCCTTTAGTGTTTGTTTGTAAAGCTGAATTCTCTTAGCTTTTGCTTGTCTGTAAAAGTTTCCTCCATCAAATCTGAATGATATCTTTGATGGGTAGAGCAGTTTGAAAAGTTCTACCCTTTCATCACTTTAAGTATATCCTGCCATTCCCTTTTGACCTGCAGAGTTTCTGCTGAAAAATCAGCTGTTATCCTTAGGGTGATCCACTTCTATATTTTCGATGATTTTCCATTGCTGCTTTTAATACTTTTTTCTTTGTGTATAATATTTGTAAGTTCTATTAAGATGTGTCTTCTTGTGTTCCTCCTTGGGTTTATCTGTATGGGACTCTCCATACTTCTTGTACTTCATTGACTATTTCCTTTCCCACGTTAAGGAAGTTTCCAACTGTAATCTCTTCAAATATTTATTCAGACTCATATTTTTCTCTTCTTACTCCGTGAACCTTTTAATTTAAATGTTGGTGCATTTAATGTTGTCCCAGAATCTCTGAAACCAGCCTCAATTCTTTTCTTATTCTGCTATTCAGTCTTATTTCCATTATTCTACCTTCCCAATCACTTACTCAGTTATTCTTCCTCATTATTCTCTTATTGATTCCTTCTGGTGTATTTTTCATTTCAGTTATTTTGTTTGTTGCCTGTTTGTTCTTTAGTTCTCCCAGGTCCTTGTTAGACATTTCTTGTTAATTTCTCAATCCTTACCTCCATTGTATTTCCATTCTATTTAGTATCATCTTCACTATCATTACTCTAAATTCTCTTTCAGCTAGATTGCTATTTCTTCTTCACTCTTTTCATATTGTAAGTTTTTACTTTGCTCATTCACCTGTAACATATTTTGTTGTCCTTATCTTATTTTTGTTGATGGATGGGACTGTGTCCCTGTTTTGCTGGCTATTTGGAATCCAGCACCAAAGTTTACAAGAAGTTGGGTGGAGCTAGGTTTGGAGCTGAAATGGGGAGCTCTGGGAGACCATATCCCAATTAATACTTCCTGGTGTCTGAAGTTCTCTGTTAGTCTAGTGGTTTGCAGTCAGTGATTCCACTACAGGGGCTTGGACTCAGCCCCTGGACTGAAACCAAAACCCCACAAACTGTATAGCCAAGATAAAGAGTGACATACTAAAAGGAACAGAATAACAAAGAATAAACATAAAATTAGAAAAAAATTTTTTTTAATGTATTAGAGAAAATGAAACAACAGCAAGAAAGAAAACCAAAACCATAAAGCAAAAACATTAAAAAAAAAAAAAAAAAAAAAAAAAAGCCAATAAAGGTCCTGGCAAGGGATGGGAGGGGTGGGAATCAGATTCAGGACCTGTGAAGCTGGCAGTGGCTTTTGAGGGGAAGTGAGCCTTAGGTTCCTGGATGGAGATTCAACCCAGGAGCAAACAGTCTCTCCAGGGCCCAAGTGGGCATTGAGATCCCTGACACATATCCCTCCTGTCTCCTGATCCCCAAATCTCTCACCAACCCAGCTAATCCCTGTTCCATGGGTGTGCTCTCCAAGCACAGGAACCCCTCTTCTCACTCCATCCTGTATATTCTACCTCCTCAGGCCAGGGTTCCTTCCATTCCTTTAGGTGCCAAAGATCCTCCACCAATACCTGGTAGGTGCCATAGTTGTGAGGAAACACAATATCCATACCCTCTTATTCCAACTCCCTCCTGGGAAGTTGTATTAATAATTTGCTTTTGCCACTGTTCTGTGACTAGCAACTGTGTTCACACTCTCCGTAAGCTGAGTTTAGGCTTTTCTACTGTCCTCTTGTTACTTTCACTGGTTTTCTTTCTTCCAGTATCAGACACCAGAGCTGGGTGCACAATATGGGCTTAAATAGGATACTCCCTTTAGAGGGTTCTCCTCCTATTCAGAATGCCTTTCCAAGGGCACAGTTCCCAACATAACTGTTTCTCTTCCTTTTCAACCCAATTTTATGTAGACCTTTCTTCCAGTCTTGGTTTCAATAAGCTTTCTAACAATCTCCAAGTAGTTTTTTGATGTTTCATAAGAAGTGGTGAGTTCCATATCCCCCTGCTCTGCCATCTTGATCATGATCCTACGGGGTTCTTTTTGACATAAAGTTTGTATTTGTTTGCATTCAGATCTTATTCTTTTTATCTTTTCTCCCTGACTTATTCTGAAATGGTTGTTCCTCATCCCAAAAATAACAAAGTGGCAACATTTTATCTGCTATTTTGTTTACATGTTTTATACTTATTTCTCATAAGCAGTTGCATTTTATCATTGCAGTCATAGGACTGTCCTCTGGGGATTTCATCTAGTAAGGAATTAAGTACTGGTTCTTATTATAACCAACTGGATGCTGAGTTCCAGAGAATAGCAAGGACAGATAAGAAGCCATTTTAAAATGAACATTGCAAAGAAATAGAAGGACAGGGAAGACTGGCCTGCTGCAATCCATGGGGTCACAGTTAGTGACTGAACAACAACATGTAGCCTATTATAATTTTTTTCATCACTCCATTTGATCCTGTTGTGTACAAATGAAAGATAATCAATTGATCGACTAGTCCAGCCATATATTTTCTCATTCTGTCACATATTTTCGCTTTCATTACAGTAAATTTTTTTTCAATTTGTCCAAGTTTTCAAATAAATTTGCCAGTCCCACTGGCAATAATAACAGAACTATATAGAAGAAATGTAAATTTCAAATTACCTCTGGGTCTCTAAGCCCTGGGAATAAAATTGATAACAGTGCAGACACACTTGGTTAAGACTTGACCTCTTCATGGGAAAACATTTGTCTCACAGGACTACTATGGGGAAGAAATGAGGTGACTGTGCTGTGCTTGGTGGGATTTTGTTCCCACATAAGCATACAGAACCCCAACACACTGCAGAACATCAATTTTGAGGGAGGGTCCTGGTGTGACTCTACCTGTGCTCAGGAACAAGTCCAATAAGCAGGGAGATAGGGGCTTCTACACCAGGACTCTGCTGTTGAGCCCCACCTCTGGCTACCTTGGGTCATTCCTGTGGGGCACTGCTGACTTTCCTACTGGGCCCTTTGCTCTCTGCTGGCCCTGCTGCTGGTAGTGTACTGGAGTTATCCAGCCCCCAAACCCTATTGACTTTCCTGGAGTCCCCAGTGGGGACCACAGTAGAGGTCCTGAAGACTCCAGTCTATCTTCTAGAGCTGTTTCTCTCTGCTTTATAGTGATGCCTAATATAATGGGGACTGCATGAGCCACAATGTAAAAGTCCCATCCATTTTCAATCACAGGACACCTCATCCATAGGAGTCAGACATGTGTCCATTTTGGGGTTTGGACCTTGGTTTAAATTTGAGCAAAAGACATCATGCTATATCCAGAGTTTCTGCTCTTGAGAACTGAGGTTTTGTCTTCTTTCTCTTAAGGGATGATCTCACCTTGAAGGTCTGGCAGTCCTGCCCTACTGGTTCAGAAGACTCTCAGGGCACATGTGTAAACTGCAAAAAGTGATACAGAAAACTGATCCAGGGAATAATCCCCTTCTCGCTATCCCTTCAAATCCTGAAACATACGTAAGAATTCTTTGGAAGACTATTATATACATAACACATATATAGAAATATATTCATTTGTACCTCTTAGTGTATTAATGTACTTGTATTGTTTTACATATATTTAGTGTATATATCGAGAAGGCAATGGCACCCACTCCAGTACTCTTGCCTGGAAAATCTCATGAATGGAGGAGCCTGGTAGGCTGCAGTCCATGGGGTAGCTAAGAGTCATCACGACTGAGCAACTTCACTTTCACTTTTCACCTTCATGCATTGGAAATGGCAACCAACTGCAGGGTTCTTGCCTGGAGAATCCCAGGGACGGGGGAGCTTGGTGGGCTGCCGTCTATGGGGTCGCACAGAGTCGGACACGACTGAAGCAACTTAGCAGCAGCAGTGTATATACGGGCTTCCCAGGTGACATTAGTGGTAAAGAACTTGCCTGCCAATGCAAGAGACGTAAGAGATGAAGGTTCAGTCCCTGGGTTGGAAAGATGCCCTGGAGGAGGGCATGGCAATCCAGTCCAGTATTCTTACCTGGAGAATTCCATGGAGAGAGGAATCTGGCAAGCTACACTCCATAGGGGTCACAAATAGTAGGACATGATTGAAGCGACTCAGCACATACACATTGGTCAAATAACATGGCAGTATTTTTTAAAGTTTCAGTGTTTTCTTTTTCTCCAGATCTGGGCTACCATGTACCAAACACTGTCCTTTTGATTTGTCCCAGAAAGACTACAATGTCACTGCTGTTCTTTGTTTTTGACATATATTTTCTTGAAAACAGGAATACTTCAAAGATGGTAACCAAAAAAAAGCAACATTTACTGAGCACTTCCTTTGTACCCAGCACAGCTTCTAAGCTTTGTAGGTATTAATTCATGGGAGTGTTGCACAAAAGTTCATTCAGCACCTAACAAAGGTAGGACTGGTCTGCTCTGTCTTTCTAGCAAAACCCTACAGATTCCTTTCCCTTTACCTATTTAGTCTGGACTCAGTTGTTTCTGCTGGTGAAGCTTGTTTCGCCATAGTAAATATGCACGAAGATTTGGGAATGTTTTTTATTCCTGGGCCCTCTAAGAAATTTTCCACTTAAGTATACCTTTGAAAATAATGGCAAGAAATGTTGTTTAGGCATTCTTTATTAGCCCATCATGCATTGAGATATATGGCCACCAGGCATTGTACGTCTTCTCTTTCAACAATACCTCAGATAACCTCTAAACACTCAAATAACTCAATTTTCCATGATTTTCAATTTACATGGATTAATGATAGCCTCTCATTAATTCTACTTTCCTTAATTAGTTTAAGTCCTATGTCCTATTCTCATATGCATAGGACTTTTATTTGTGGGAGAAACTAGCCAAAATTTTTTTTCTACTTTTACAGAGTTGTAAAATGCTATTAGAATATTTAAGCAAGATACAGCCTGGTGGATTATAATATTTTATGAAACCTGATTATACATACTATTTTAAAGTGATACCATAGTAAAGACAAAGAATGATAGCATTTAGGTGTAGTGAAAAGATGAAAGTGTAATTTTCTTTTATTATGCTTAGAACATCTACAACTATCATCACCTAAATAGATCTTTAAAATAAGTATACACAAGTATTGAATATTATATATAAATGTTTATTGTAACACTTGAATTGCACTAAAGGAAGACCTTGACATAAAGAGAAAACATTCACTGTATGTATAAAAGTTTACACATAGAAAAATGTAATGCTTTTTATATAAAGAATTTTAGACACTTAAAACTTTAAAAAATCCCTGGTAAGAGCTACCAGAATTATAAAGGTACAGCTAGGCTCTAGACAATGCCTTTTCTAGAACAGTGGATTTAAACAGCACCTCCACTGCAGGAAAAATACTTGTCTGCCTTGCAGCAGAAAAATAAAACACCAACCTTTTATACACAGAAGAGACTATCTCCCAATGTAAAAAATTAGGCAGTTTTAGGCACTAACTAAAAAAAGAAATAATGGAAATGCCATACTTGAGGAACATTCCATGTTAATAGGATTTTGATAAAAGTAAGCTTTTTAAAATTTTAATATATATCTACATGTTTATGTTTTAAATTTTAGAAATAACCAAACCACAAGTTAATTCTTTTTTTGTTTGTTTTGGCTGCATTGGGTCTTTGTTGCTGTGTGTTGGCTTTCTCGAGATACAGAAAGCGGGGTTATTCTCTAGTTGTGGTGCTCAGTCTTCTTGTTGCAGTGGCTTCTCTTGTTGCAGAACACAGGCTCTGAGTTGCTCAGGCTCAGTAGTTGTGGCACATGGGCTTAGTTGCTCCATGGCATGTGGGATCTTCCTGGACCAAGAATCAAAGTCATGTCCCCTGCATTGGCAGGTGGATTCTTTACCACTGGGTCATCAGAAAAGTCTCAGGATTTTATTCCTAACATCAATAGATATAGTTAACACTATATCATTTAGCTCTGTTTTATAAGCACTGATGCACCAACAGTTAAATGTATGATTTAATAAAAAATTAATACAAAGCTTACCATCATTAATACCCAAATTCTACAGTCACTTACTATTCTGAAACAATGATTTAGAACACAATTTTCTTTTGAATGTGGCCTAAACTCAGAATTCTTACTGAAAATTAAACTTTAATATTAGAAAAAACTAAGGCTTAGATAAGTAAAAGTAAAATAAATACCCAAGTGACTTAAGCATTGTTAGTTGGTCTGTGATCTCCAGTTATGTTTCAGATAGTGAGTATGAAACTATAAACTCACTATCCAGATCACTTAAGAATGCTTTAGGATAGTGGTCATTTTAAGGTTGTACTTCTTAATTAAGAAAAATATTTATGGAACAAAATTTGTATAGGCTTTTAAATTATCTTCTTACAATATAGACACTCACAAATTTAAGGCAAATATTCATTAAAGCAGAGCTGAGAGTTCAATTTCCCAAGAAGAATGATGAGAAATAGGTCATTAGCCTTTCATTCAAGTGAAATTATACAATTAATTAGAACCCTCCTTAATGTGTGAGAATCCAGCTCCACTAGTAGCAGAATTATTAATGGCTCTTTTTAGCATTATTGAAAAACAGATTCTGGTTGGCTCAGGAAATTAATGTCTCCTGGACTTTGGAGTAATGTAGTCAACCAAATGACTTCAGTTAATGATTAGAATCACATTAGAAGTTAAAGTTTAGTAAGTGTCAGCTCTCACAATTCCACGTAGATATATTTATTTGAGAACAGATGGAAGAAGTGAATTTACATCATTCTCCCTGATGCTGGTATGGCATGGTCCCTATCAAGAGGTATGAAGTATTCTCACACTGTGTCTTGGCAGGACTGTGAACATGTCACAAATTTCAAAAGGATATACATTCATTTTGTTGAAATTTTGCTGTTTAAGATGGCTCCCATGAAACCTCCAATATCTGTTCTAAAGAGAAAGAGTTACCTACTGGAAGATTTTCCTAGAAACACATCCCAGCAGCTTGAGTTAGGCAGTAAAGTGTGGTGGAGCACACAACTGTACTGCAGAGCAGCTGGCTAATGATTTATCAGAGCTGTAAATTCACTGACTGGGACCCTCTGGCCAATATTTATGTGTCAGAATTGAGCTATTCTTTTGACCAGGACTGGATATCTTGGGAGTTCCTGTTTTTCCTTTGCTTTGATATCCTGATAAGCCTGCATTTTGTTTGTATCCTTTAAGTAAGCCCAGTTAGAAGATAGTATCATGAGGAAGTGGATCTGAAAAAGAAGGGTGAGCATGATGGGTAGTGAGCATGTGGGAAGGGAAAGCAAACTGTGAGTCATATTAGATTTTCTGTGCTGTAAAAATGGAGAGGGTTATTCCAGATTAACACTCATTTTGCTGTCAGAGTAGAGCACAAACTCTGCTAGATTGCTTCATATTAACAGGGTGAAGAAAAGTTAGTACACGGACATAATGAACTTGGAGAAGATTGCCCAAGTTACTGTTAAGAGAAGGTTAAAATGAAATACAACAGGGTGGTATTTACCATTTCAAGAGATATATGGCAAAACCAATACAATATTGTAAAGTAATTAGCCTCCAATTAAAATAAGAAAATTTATATTTAAAAAAATGCTGACGGAAAAAAAAAAAGGGAAAAAGTTCAGAAACATATTGTATGGTTATTTTAGAATCGGTGTGGAAAGAGCTTTTCTATTTATAATTAAAAATCAACTCCCCAAAGGCTTGAAAGTGTGAACAATGTGGACTACATATTTAATGTGAAAAAATAATGTAAAACTAAAAACTAAGAGCTATAAGTAAAGCATAAACCTGCATTATCACATTTTTAGAGTGAAACTAGATTTTTAATTTCATAACTGCCATTATTTCAATTTATAACATATAAACATCCTTACTGTCATTCTTTACAGTTGATACGGCAACAATTATTTTCTATCTATTATCTTGAAAAATAAATCTGCACTTCAAGGATCTTATATTTCATGGTCACTTCTCAGTATTTTGGGGGCTTCAGATCAAGGTATAATTTGCCCCCCTCCATTAAAAATTTGCTTGCAGTTTGAAAATTGGCTGGCTATTGAGGAATCAGTTCAGTTAGTTCAGTTTAGTCACTCAGTCATGTATGACTCTTTGCGACCCCATGAATTGCAGCACACCTGGCCTCCCTGTCCATCTCCAACTCCCAGAGTTCACTCAAACTCACGTCCACCGAGTCAGTGACACCATCCAGCCATCTCATCCTCTGTCATTCCCTTCTCCTCCTGCCCCCAATCTCTTTCAGCATCAGACTCTTCCAATGAGTCAGCTCTTCACATGTGGTGGCTGAAGTACTGGAGTTTCAGCTTCAGCATCATTCCTTCCAAAGAACACCCAGGACTGATCTCCTTTAGGATAGACTGGTTGGATCTCCTTGCAGTCCAAGGGACTCTCAAGAGTCTTCTCCAACACCACAGTTCAACACAGTCTTCACAGTTCTTCACAGTCCGACTCTCACATCAGTTAGTTTTCACCAAATACAATATAAGATTATCAATTTGCAGGACTACATAAGGAAACATAATAGTGTGCCAAAACAATAACATATATATTTGTTTATTAAAAAAAAAACACATATAGGTGAATTTTCTTTTTTTTTCTTCAAGTTTTCATTAGACCTTTTAGAGGTAGTTGTAATGACATTGAGCTTTATGACCATAAAAACCTTTTGAATCTAAAACTGCAAAATAGGAGGCCAGTTCCAAGATGATGGAGGAATAGGATGGAAAGACTACTTTCTCTCCCACAAATTCATCAAAAGATCATTTGAATGTTGAGCAACTTCCACAAAACAACTTCTGGACACTGGCAGAGGACACCAGGTACCCAGAAAGGCAGCCCATTCTCTTCAAAATGTGGTAGGACAAAATGTAACAGAGAAAAAGAGAGAGAGAAGAGTTAGGGAAGGAGATCCGTCCTGAAGAGGGAGTGGTGAAGGAGAAGAAATTTTCAACAGCAGGAAACCCTCTCACCGACAGGTCTGTGGGGAGTTTTGGAATCTCAGAGGGCAACATAACTGGGAGGAAAAAAACAACGCACAGAATATGCACTTAACCAACACTTCTGGTGGAGAAGTAGCCCAGATGCTCCCGCAGGCCACCAGCAAGTGGCGGCTGGACAGAGAGGTACAAGCTAAATGTTAAGGGTAAGGACCAGGCCTGAATGCCCTGAGGACAATCTGAGGGAGCTAATGAGAGATAGCAATCCCAACTGTGGGATAGCCAGAGAGAAATTAAAAGAGAACCTTCATGCAAAAGGTTCTAACCTAATGCAGCCTGGCTTGCTCACAGAACAAAGGATTGAGTGAATACCAAAGGAGAGCTAGCTGACTGTGTACAGGCCCCTCTCCCTGTAGGAGGTAGAGAGGCAGATGTGTGGCAACCAGAGTAGGAAGACAAGGGGCAGTCTTGGCCCCAGAGATGGCATCCTACACCAAACTGTGAGCAGGCTCCCAGTTGCTAATCGCGTCTTCCTGGAATCCTGGACAGTTGACCTCTGCCAAGAGGACAGTTGCCATCTGCCAAGAGAGCTGCAGCCTGAGATCAGCTCCCCAAAGGAGACACAAAACACACCTGAGACGGTGCTCTTGCAGTGCACCAGGGAAACTGAGTGGCCCAGACCGAAGCGGTGATTAAGATGCACAGCCCACCTGGGACAGTGTGCTCACCAAGCACCTGGTTGTCTGAGCTGCTTGGACCTAGGAAGACACAAAACACATGCCAACTGAGTCTGTGCCCTTGTGGACTACCTGATAACCTGAACCTGAGCAGCTTAGATCCAGGAAGTGCACAAAATGCAGAGCCTACTTTGGAAGCACCCCTGCAGAGCAACCTGGAGCCCGAGCAGTGTAGACCCAGAAAGCACACACCACTGTGAGCTGGGGCAAACCCAGCGTCGTAAAATGGGGCAAACCCATATACTGCAAAACACACACTGCAAACATTCCCCCAACACACACACCAGTGATGTTTTTTTGCAGTGTCCCTCCCTCCCCATAACACAATGGAACAAGTGAGCCTAAATAAATGACCACCTTCTCCTCCTTGTGTTAGGGCAGAAATTAGACATTAAAGAGACTTGCAAACAGAGGAAGGCAAAATAAACAAAGAAGAGGGAACCATTCGGGAAATGACAGGTAAAAACTTCTCACTTTTTATTTTTACCTGTCACCTGACAGGTTAAAAACCAACAGATAAAAACAGTTAACATTGACTAAGCATTGGAAAGGGGATATAGAACTTCAGCAGAAGTACAAGCTGGAACAAGGAACTATCTGAAACTGAACTGATCTCGCACTGACCACAACAGCTTCAAAGAAATTCTTAGATATATTTTTACTATTATTTTTAAATAAGTTCTTTATTACCCCTTTATTTTCATTTTTATAACCACTATTACCTTTTAAAGCAAATTTCATATATATATTTTATAATTTTTGTGATTGGTTTTTTGTTTAATATTGTATTTTTGAGAGTCTAACCTCTACTCTAGATTTTTCATCTTTGCTTTTTTTCTATTTGTTATCCATTTAGTACCTTTAAGAATCTAACTTTCAATATCCATTTTCACATAGGGGTGTTATTACTGGCTTGATTGCTCTCTCCCCCTTCTGACTCTCCCTTTCTCCCCTAGGTCACCTTTATCTCCTCCCTCCCCTTTCTCTTCTCTACTTAAACTATGAATCTCGCTGGGTGTTCCAGACTGTGGAGAGCACATGGGGAATTGATTACTGGCTAGCTTGCTCTCTCCCCCTTTGGCTCCCCCTCTTCTCCTCCTGATCACCTCTATCTCCCTCCTCCATCTTCTCTTCTCCATGTAACTCTGTGAACTTCTTTGGGAATCCCTCACTGTGAAGAATCTTTTTACCATTTTATCATCTGTGCTGTATGGATGGAGAAGTCTTGAGGTCACTGCAAGAATATGAGTGAAAGACAGAGGCAGAATACTTAACTCCAAAACTTGAGAGCTTCAGAGATGTCCTGACTTCAAGGAGCACTAATAGACGAGTTCACCCCAAGGCCTCCATACCTACGCTGAAACCAAGCTCCACCCATGAGCTAACGGCCTCAAGAGCAAGACAATGTAAAGCCTCACAGATGCCATGACAGGCTTATTAGAAAATATGGGCCACAGAAAAATTCCTGAGTCATTTGGACTCCGTGGGCTCAAGGCCATCCGGGATGGCATAATGGAGACCTTATCAGAAAATAATTCCACCCGCTCTTGGTACAGAACAATCCGTAAGAGATACAAAACTCTAAACGCGCACACGCGCACTGTATGACCAATCAGAATATGCCAAATCCCTGTCTTGCCTTGTATGCCCAATCAACTCACGCCAAATATCTGTCTTTGTCCTAAACCTATAAATACTCCTGTAATCCTAGACTCGGGGCCCTCTTGCCTCACTCTTCTGCTTGGGAGACGGCAGAGCGTCCTAACTCGAGTTAGCAATAAACTCCCTTCCTGCTTTTGCATTGCCGTGGTGGACTTGTTCTCTCAGTTTGTTCGGGGACTCGAGCTTGGAGTGTAACAGACAGACCATGCTAATTCTCCAGCAATGCATGAATACAGCATCGAACATTAAAATACAGGCTGTCCAAAGCAAGCCAAACCCATAAACACCCCCAAACTAACTACTGAACACTTCATTGCCCTCCAGAGAGAACAGATCCAGCTCCAGCCACCAAAACACAGACACAAGGTCCTGGAACCAAAAAACCGTGACAAGTCACTAGACCAATGCCACCCACAGAGAGCAATCTTCACAATAAACAGGATCCACAAACTTCAAGCCTACAGAAAGAGCACCCCTAACACAGCAATATAAACCAGATGAAAAGGCAGAGAAATACTCAGCAGGTAAAGGAACATGATAAATCCCCACCAAACCAAACCAAAGAGGAGGAGATAGGGAGTCTACCTGAAAAAGAATTCAGAATAATGACAGTAAAAAATGATTCAAAATCTTGAAAACAAAATGGAGTTACAGATAAACAGACTAGAGACAAGAACTGAGAAGATGCAAGAAATGTTTATCAAGGACATAGAAGAAATTAAGAAGAGTCCATCAATAATGAATAATGCAATAACTGAGATCAAAATCACTCTGGAGGGAACCAACAGTAGAATAACTGAGGCAGAAGAGAGGATAAGTGAGATGGAAGATAGAATGATGGAAATAAAGCAGAGAGGAAAAAAGAAAAAGAATTAAAAGAAATGAGGACAACCTCAGGGACCTCTGGGACAATGTTAAACACCCCAACATTTGAATCATATGAATCCCAGAAGAAGAAGACAAAAAGACAGGCCATGAGAAAATACTTGAGGAGATAATAGTTGAAAACTTCCCTAAAATGGAGGAGGAAGTGGCCACCCAAGTCTAAAAACCCAGAGAGTCCCAAAAGGAAAACACCCAAGGTGAAACACCCCAACACAAGTCAATCAAATTAATGAACATGAAATGTGAAGAGCAAATGTTAAAAACAGAAAGAGAAAAGCAATAAATAACACCAAAGGGGATCTTCATAAGGATAACAGCTGATCTTTCAATAGAAATTCTTCAGGCCAGAAGGAATGGCAGGACATACTTAAAGTGATGAAAGAGAAGAACCTACAACCCAGATTACTGTACCCAGCAAGGATCTCATTCAAATATGAAGGAGAAATCAAAAGCTTTATAGAAAAGCAAATGCTGAGAGAATTCAGCACCACCTAACCAACAAATGCTAAAGGATCTTCTCTAGACAGAAAACACAGAAAAGGCTTATAAAGACAAACCCAAAACAACAGGGTAAATGGCAATGGGATCATGCTTATCATTAATTATCTTAAATGAAAATGGGTTGAATGCCCCAACCAAAAGACAGAGACTGGCTGAATGGATACAAAAACAAGACTCCTATATATGTTGTCTACAAGTGACCCACCTCAAAACACATACAATGGACACATACAATCTGAAAGTGAAGGGCTGGAAAAAGAGATTTCATGCAAATGAAAAGAAAGCAGGAGTAACAATACTCATATCAGATAAAATAGACTTTGAAATAAAGGCAGTGAAAAGAGACAAAGAAGGACACTACATAATGTGCCAGGGTCCAGCTGTGGTGGATCCAGGGTGATTTGCAGCGTGGACGGCATCGGCGTCTTAGAAGTATTTATTTATTAATAGAATATTAGATTAGGAAGAAATAGTGTACTAGGAAAATTAAGTGGAGAAAAGAGTCTGAATAACTCGGTTTACGTGGAAAGCCAATAAAACCTCGAGACAAGAGGTTTGCACCATCTACGTGGGCCACCGGTGTCCTCTTGAATATCGGGGGGCACCCCCTTGCGTGGATCTTAAGAGCCAGGGCAAGTAAGTAGACATGGCGAGCCCCCATGCCCCAGATGGGAATTCAGCCAGAAGTTAGAGTAAAGGGAGAGACACGGGGGAAACCAGTCCAGCAACTGGCCCCGGCCCCTATTGTCCTTCAAGGCCTTTTATACCTTTTTTGATTGTACATAGAGATCAAGGAGTAATACAAATTTATGCAGTTAGGAGCCCAAACTCTTATCAAAAACCAGGCTTTTCTCTCTGCATACCTAGCTGTATACACAAGTCTTAGGCGATTTACATCATCTTCTGGCCAAAAAGTCAATTAACATTTTATGGCTCTTTTCTGATAAGGGTTTGTTAACCAGAAGACTTATTTGTGTTGTTCTTCCCAAAGTCTGGTGCCATTCTCAGAAAGCACTAAATAAAGTTACATTCCTACATAGCAATTTGTAAAAAGAGGAGTACAGTGATTTATAACAAAGGAAGGGTAATTAACTCAAAAGTCTAGCATTGCTAACATGAAAACTACTATGTATCTTTTCCATATCCCATTTACACTGATTAACATCTTCCTGGGTGCCCAAAAGACAAAGAATAAGAAGGTCTGGCAGCTATCACTGAGTCAACAGTGAAATCCTGTCACCAATGGGATTTTTAGCCCTTAGAAACGGTTCTGTGACTTTAAGATACTTAAGCTTCCTGTCCCTGGCAGTTGGGGGCTGTAAACAATTCACAAGCTGCAAAAGGGGGGAACCTGTTAGGCAAATGAGAGCATTTAAGTTAGAGCCTTATCAGAGGGGGTTGAGCTGAAACACTCCTTTCAAATGCAGAAGACTAAAGCCCAGAATTAACTTTTTCCAGAGAATGTCAGAAGAATTAGAAAAAAGTACAATGTGAGGCAGATTCTTACTTTCTGGGTATACGCTCAGGAAATGCCAGGGAGAAACTCCAAGACTCGAATCGTCCTTGCCCATCGAGTCTGCCACATGACTATGTCACGGGTGGAATCCTCACGCTGGCTCCTGGCAGCAGGCATATTCGGGTTTCCTTATTTTTGGGGTGTAGATGCTCAAGGAAACTCAGGGGGAATCTCTGAAATCTGAATCGCCTTGCCCATCAGATTTCTGCCACGTGACCGTGTCACGGGTGGGATTCCCACACTGGCTCCTGGTATCGATCAAAGGATCAATCCAAGAAGAAGATATAACAATTATAAACATATATGCACCCAACGTAGGAGCACCNGGGGAATCTCTGAAATCCGAATCGCCTTGCCCATCGGATTTCTGCCACGTGACCATGTCACGGGTGGGATTCCCACGCTGGCTCCCGGCAGCTTTGACTCTATGGACCTTTGTTGGCAAAGTGGCATCTCTGATTCTTAATATGCTGTCTAGGTTGGTCATAGCTTTGTTCCAGGGAGCAGGCACCCTATGATTTCATGGCTGCAGGCGCCATCTGCAGGGATTTTGGAGCCAAGAAACCGAGTCTGGCACTGTGCTGCTCAGTCAATGCTTGTCTATTTTAGGGGCTTCCCTAAAATAGGGGCTCAGACAGCAAAGAGTCCACCTGCAATGCAGGTGGCCCGGGTTCAAGTCCTGGGTCAGGGAGATCTCCTGGAGAAGGGAATGGCTACCCGCTCCAGTGTTCTTGCCTGAAGAATTCCATGGACAGAGGAGCCTGCTGGGCTACAGTCCATGGGGTCACAAAGAGTCGGACACGACTAGGTGACCAATGCTTTCCCTTTTTCTCTGTTTTATATTTGGCCGTGTGCATCTCTTCACCTATTTCTCGTGTGTACTTTTTACTGTAGGGAATATAAATTACATGAAATTTACCGTATTACTCATACTTGTGTCTACAGTTCAGTGGCAGTAAGGGACTCTATAACTTTGGGCAACATAAAAAGTCTTTTTGAATCATTTGCAATAATGTTATGTTACGTATAGATTTCTTTTAACATTCTTTGGGAAAACTTGTGGACTCCCAAATATTAATTAAAATTGCTAATAGTTGGAATAATACTAGGTTGTTCAGAGAGTATTCCAGAATCCTAACTACGTTTTCACTGGAAGCAGATTACTTGCAGGGTGAGCTCTGTTAGAAGCGGTGCCGCCCCTTACACCCGAGGCCAGCTTGTTTTGTCAGCTGCACTGAGGACCACGTTCCGCAGTGTGAGCTGAGAGCAGACCTCTCTGTGGAGGCCTGCTGTGAAGCGAGACTTGGGATTGTCTTTCTTTTTTTAACTGAATTCATCTACATTTTGCTCTTAGACGTGTTTTACTTAGATCGCCCCTTAAAAGGGAATTTAAGGCTTTTTTATTTTTTTATTTTAAATTTATTTTTAGTTGAAGTGTCAGTTGATATATGATGTACCGACCCCTGCTGTACGGCGGGGTGACTCAGTTTTGCACAGATGCACATCCATATATGTTTCTTTAACAAGGTGCTCTTCTCCATCACAGTTTATCCCGGGAGAGTGGGGGCGGTGGTCCCTGTGCTGCCCNTTTATTTTTAGTTGAAGTGTCAGTTGATATATGATGTACCGACCCCTGCTGTACGGCGGGGTGACTCAGTTTTGCACAGATGCACATCCATATATGTTTCTTTAACAAGGTGCTCTTCTCCATCACAGTTTATCCCGGGAGAGTGGGGGCGGTGGTCCCTGTGCTGCCCAGCAGGGCCTCACTGTTCACCCTTTCTAGCTGTGGATGCGTGTGTGAGTGTGTGTGTGTGTGTGTGTGAGAGTGTGGCAGTGTGTGAGGCGCTCAGTCGTGTCCTAGTCTTTGCTATCACATGGACTGTAGCCCACCAGGCTCCTCTGTCCATGTAATTCTCCAGGCAAGAATACAGCAGTGGGTTGTCATTCCCTTCTCCAGGGAATCTTTCCAACTTCGGGATCGAACCCAAGTCTCCTGAATTACAGACAGTATCTTTACTGTTTAAATAGATTTAAGGGACTAGATCTGATAGACAGAGTGTCTAATGATCTATGGATGGAGTTCCATGACATTGTACAGGAGACAGGAATCAAGACCATCCCCAAGAAAAATAAATGCAAAAGAGCAAAATGGCTGTCTGAGGAGGCCTTACAAATAGCTGTGAAAAGAAGGGGAGCAAAAAGCAAAGGAGAAAAGGAGAGATATACCCATCTGAATGCAGAGTTCCAAAGAATATCAAGGAGAGGTAAGAAAGCCTTCCTCAGCGATCCGTGCAAAGAAATAGAGAAAACAAGAGAATGGGAAAGACTAGAGACCTCTTCAAGAAAATCAGAGATACCAAGGGAACATTTCATGCAAACATGGGCTCGATAAAGGACAGAAATTGTATGGACCCAACAGAAGCAGCAGATATTAAGAAGAGGTGGCAAGAATACAGAGAAGAACTGTACACAAAAGATCTTCACAACCAAGATAATCACGATGGTGTGATCACTCACCTAGAGCCAGACATCCTGGAATGTGAAGTCAAGTGGGCCTTAGGAAGCATCACCACGAACAAAGCTAGTGGAGGTGATGGAGTTCCAGCTGAGCTGTTTCAGATCCTGAAAGGTGATGCTGTGATGATTGCTGCACTCAGTATGCAAATTTGGAAAACTCAGCAGTGGCCATGGGACTGGAGAAGGTGAGTTTTCATTCCAATCCTAAAGAAAGGTAGTGCCAAAGAATGCTCAAACTACCGCATAATTGCACTCATCTCACACGCTAGCAAAGTAATGCTCAAAATTCTCCAAGCCAGGCTTCAGCAATACATGAACCATGAAATTCCAGATGTTCAAGCTGGTTTTAGAAAAGGCAGAGGAACCAGATATCAAATTGCAAACATCCACTGGATCATCGAAAAAGCAAGAGAGTTCTAGAAAAACATCTATTTCTGCTTTATTGACTATGCCAAAGCCTTTGACTGTGTGGATCACAATAAACTGTGGAGAATTCTGAAAGAGATGGGAACACCAGATCACCTGACCTGCCTCTTGAGAAACCTATATGCAGGTCAGGAAGCAACAGTTAGAACTGGACATGGAACAACAGACTGGAGGAGTATGTCAAGGCTGTATATTGTCACCCTGTTTATTTAACTTCTATGCAGAGGACATCATGAGAAAAGCTGAGCTGGAAGAACCACAAGCTGGAATCAAGATTGCCTGGAGAAATATCAATCACCTCAGATATGCAGATGACACCACCCTTATGGCAGAAAGTGAAGAGGAACTAAAGAGCCTCTTGATGAAAGTGAAAGAGGAGAATGAAAAAGTTAGCTTAAAGCTCAACATTGAGAAAACGAAGATCATGGCATGTGGTCCCATCACTTCATGGCAAATAGATGGGGAAACAGTGTCAGACTTTATTTTGGGGGGCTCCAAAATCACTGCAGATGGTGAAATTTATTGCAGCCATGAAATTAAAAGATGCTTACTTCTTGGAAGGAAAGTTATGACCAACCTAGATAGCATATTCAAAAGCAGAGTCATTACTTTGCCAACAAAGGTCCATCTAGTCAAGGGTACGGTTTTTCCAGTGGTCGTGTATGGATGTGAGAGTTGGACTATAAAGAAAGCTGAGCACTGAAGAATTGATGCCTTTGAACTGTGGTGTTGGAGAAGACTCTTGAGAGTCCCTTGGACTGCAAGGAGATCCAACCAGTCCATTCTGAAGGAGATAGGCCCTGGGTGTTCATTGGAAGGAAAGATGCTGAAGCTGAAGCTCCAATACTTCGGCTACTTGATGCAAAGAGCCGACTCATTGGAAAAGACCCCGATGCTGGGAAAGATTGAGGGCAGGATGAGAAGGGGACGACAGAGGATGAGATGGTTGGATGGCATCACCGACTCAATGGACATGAGTTTGAGTCAACTCTGGGAGTTGGTGATGGACAGGGAGGCCTGGCATGCTGCAATTCATGGGGTTGCAAAGAGTCGAACACGACTGAGCAACTGAACTGAACTGAACTGAACTCTTTACTGTTTGAACTGTCAGGGAAGCCCACTAAATGTAATACCCTTTCTGCTAATCCCGAGTTACCAGTCTGCCCCTCCCTGCCTCGGCCGTCTTGGTGACCACCATGCTGGTCTCATGTGAGAGCGCGTGTTTCTGTTGTGAGGACGGGCTTGTTTGTGCCGTGCACGTGTGAGTGCTGCCATGTGGCATCGTCTCCGTTCTGACGTCGTTCAGCATCGCCTCCAGGCCCACCCGTGTCGCTGCAAATGGCATCGTTTCATTCTGTTTGTGGCCGAGTGACATCCTGCGTGAGCGCGCCCCGTTGTCTTTATCGCTCGTCTGTCCGGGGATGGTTAGGCTGCCTCCGTGTCTTGTCTGTGTGATCAGTGCTGCCGTGAACGTACGGGTGCCTGCATCCTTTTGAACGATAGTTTTGTCTGGGCGTTTTTTATTTTTTGGTTGCAATTCAAGAGTCTTCGGGATCTTAGCTTCCCAGCCAGGGTCTGCATCCTCGCCGCTGTGCTGACAAGGATGCCCTCTTCTGTCCCAGGTGCCTGTACACGCTGTGCTGCGCTTTACAGCCAAGCAACATGCAGACTATGAAGCAAAACTTCAGCGAGAACAAGCGTATGAGCAGCAAGGTTTATAACAGAGATGATAATTTCTCTGTATCCAGGGACTGGTGAAATTTTAAAGCTTTGATTTTTTTATGATAGCTTTATGTATTGCTCAGAAAATATTCATATGGAATATTACAGAAGATGACTGATATATAGTGATTCTGGAATCTCAAAATTTGCATCCCTCCTCTTACAAAAGCATAATAGAAACAGCAAGATTTCCTGGTTCCTCTGGGATTTCTGGTCCTTCCCAAGGGCCTCTGGGGGCCCAGCTCCCTCCTCAGGGCCTCCGTGCCCAGTGGGGTTCCCTGAGCTTTTGGTGGGAATGTGTCTCAGTTTATTACGTTTGAAATAGTTCCAAAAGCAGAGCTGAATTTCTTTGTTTTTTAAAAAAAGAGAACTGTTTTTAGGAGTATTCAATGTTATGTAATTATCCATTTTCTAAAGCTGTTTTATAGTATTGTACAGAATATTCATATTGAACAGCAAGTTTTCATAAAAATACACATAATACACATAAAAATGAGTAATTCTGGCAGGACTTTATTCTGTCTGGAAGCACCCTTGGGACCTGTCCGTGTGGGTGGTAAATTCCTGAGGTGTCAGAGCTCTCACCAGCCAGCTGGGCCATGGAAGCTTACAGTGTGTTAAGAATGGGGTACGGTGTTTCCTTGCCGTTAAGATGCTCTGATGGCTGGTCTTTCTTACTGCTGTGTTGTGATAATCACAGGCATAAGAGAGATGCTCGGCTGGCGTGAGAGGCTGGCGTCCTGCTACAGCGGAGCTGTGCCTGGCGCCGGCACAGGGGCGCTTGCTCCTCGCTGCGGGTTCCAGGGCCCCGTGGACAGGATCCCACCAGCGGGGTTCCGTGTGGCCTGTCTCACTGCAGAGCAGACAGTCTCTTCCAGACATGCCAGGAGGGGCCAGTGCTGTGGGCAGGGCTGACGTGTTAGCCCTCGAGTATCTGCAATGCAGTGTTAAACACTGCGATTCGGGTCATTAAGGAGGAGAATCGCGTTTTTGCTGTTTTCTGGCGCTGTTAACGCCCTTGTTGCTGGGGTGTTGGTTTGTCACAGGGACGCAGTCTCTCCCGTCTGCAGGGTGTGCGCTGACTCCTCTTGTGAGAACTTGGCTGTCTCTGCAGAGCTCTGTGTTTATCCGCTGTGAAGCAGCTGTGTTAGTGACTTGCTTCTGTGACCGTGTTTCCCGCAGCTGCTCGGAGTGTCGTGAAGGACCATCCGCTGGTTTTCCACAGCAAAATACGGTCGTCGGGCTACACGGCTGCTCCAAGGTGAGTGGACCCCCCAGAGACACACCATGGGCTCCGGACGCAGGTGCTGGTGTGGAGGGAGGTCGGTGTGTGGGCCCCAGCATGACACCACCGCAGAGCAGGCGCGGCAGCAGCAGGCGCTTATTGAGTGCTTACTCTGTGCATCGGGGCTTCCCTGGTAGCTCAGTTGGTAAAGAAGCCGCCTGCAATGCAGGAGGTGGATGGCTGGCTGGCTGGCTGGCTGGCTGGCTGGGTGGGTGGNATGTATCTTATCATTTCATCTTCTTGGTCTATTGTGTCCATTCGTTCATAGAACAGTATATAAGCATTCCACCATCTTTTCTGCCTTCTGTATGACATGCGTTTCATCATATGATCAAATACTTCTCCCATGTACTCTCCACCAAAACACTGATTTTTCGTTTCTTCATCATCACCCATTTTACACTCTGTTACATTTCCATCATCATATCCCAGCGATTTCTCTCACCATCTTTGCCATTCCTCTGAATGAAAAGAAAGTGAAAGTAAGTAGCTCTGTTGTGTCCAACTCTTTGTGACCCCCATGTACTGTAGCCTGCCAGGCTCCTACATCCATGGGATATTCCAGGCAAGAACACTGGAATGGATTGCCATTTCCTTCTCCAGGAGATCTTCCCAACCCAGGGATTGAACCTAGGTCTCCCACAAGGTAGGCAGATAAGTTACCATCTCAGCCACCAGGGAAGATACTTAGGAATAAATCTATCTAAAGAAACAAAAGACTTTTATATAGAAAACTATAAAACACTGATGAAAGAAATCAAAGATGACACAAATAGATGGAGACATATACTGTGTTCATGGATTGAAGGAATCAATATAATGAAAATGACTGTACTACCCAAAGCATTCTATACATTCAGTGCAATCCCTATCAATGGTTTTTCTACCAATGGTTTTTACTACCAATGGTTTTTCAGAGAAGTAGGACAAATAATTTCACAATTTGTATGGAAATGCAAAAAATCTTGAATACCCAAAGCAATCTTGAGAAAGAAGAATGAACTGGAGAAATCAACCTGCCTGACTTCAGGCTCTACTACAAAGCCACAGTCATCCAGACAATATGGTACTGGCACAAAGACAGAAATATAGATCAATGGAACAAAATAGGAAGCCTAGAGATAAATCCACACACCTATGGATGCCTTATCTTCGAGAAGGGAGGCAAAAATACGATGGAAAAGACAATCTCTTTAACAAGTGGTGCTGGGGAAATGGGTCAACTACCTGAAAATAAAAGGAAACGAGAACAACTTTCTAATACCATTCACAAAAATAAACTCAAAATGGATTAAAGATCTAAATGTAAGACCAGAAACTAGAAAACTCCTAGAGGAAAACATAGGCAAAACACTCTCTGACATAAATCACAGCAGGATTCCCTATGACCCACCTCTCAGAGTAATGAAAATAAAAGCAAAAATAAACAAATAAGACCTAATTAAACTTAAAAGCTTTTGCACAAGGAAAACTATAGCAATGAAGGAAACTATAGCAATGTGAAAAGAGCGTTCAAAATGGGAGAAAGTAGTAAATGAAGCAACTGACAAAGAATTCATCTTCAAAATATACAAGCAGTCCATGCAGCTCAATACCAGAAAAATAAAAGACCCAGTCAAGAAATGTTCCAAAGACTAAACAGAGATTTTTCCAACGTGGACGTACAGATGGCTACCAAATATATGAGAAAATGCTCAACATCATTTATCATCAGAGAAATGCAAATCAAGACCACAATGAAATACCATCTCATGCTGGTCAGAATGGCTGCTATCAAAAAGTCTACAAACAATGATGGAGAGGGTGCAGAGAAAAGGGAACCCTCTTACACTGTTGTCGGGAATGCAAACTAGTATAGCCGCTATGGAGAACAGTGTGGAGATTCTGTAAAAAACTGGAAATAGAACTGCCATCAGTTCAGTTCAGTTCAGTTGCTCAGTCGTGTCCGACTCTTTGTGACCCCATGAATCACACCAGGCCTCCCTGTCCATCACCAACTCCTGGAGTTCACTCAGACTCACGTCCATTGAGTCAGCGATGCCATCCAGCCATCTCATCCTCTGTCGTCCCCTTCTCCTCCTGCCCCCAATCCCTCCCAGCATCAGAGTCTTTTCCAAAGAGTCAACTCGTCACACGAGTTGGCCAAAGTACTGGAGCTTCAGCTTTAGCATCATTCCTTTCAAAGAAATCGTAGGGCTGATCTCCCTCAGAATGGACTGGTTGGATCTCCTTGCAGTCCAAGGGACTCTCAAGAGTCTTCTCCAACACCACAGTTCAAAAGCATCAATTCTTCAGTGCTCAGCCTTCACCGACCAACTCTCACATCCATACCATAGCCTTGACTAGACGGACCTTAGTCAGCAAAGTAATGTCTCTGCTTTGGAACATACAATCCAGGTTGGTCATAACTTTTCATCCAAGGGGTAAGCGTCTTTTAATTTCATGGCTGCAGTCATCATCTGCAGTGATTTTGGAGCCCAGAAATATTTAAAATCTGACACTGTTTCCACTGTTTCCCCATCTACTTCCCATGCAGTGATGGGACCAGATACCATGATCTTCATTTTCTGAATGTTAAGCTTTAAGCCAACTGTTTCACTCTCCTCTTTCACTTTCATCAAGAGGCTTTTTAGTTCCTCTTCACTTTCTGCCATAAGGATGGTGTCATCTGCACATCTGAGGTTATTGATATTTCTCCCAGCAATCTTGATTACAGCTTGTGTTTCTTCCAGTCCAGCGTTTCTCATGATGTACTCTACATATAAGTTAAATAAGCATTGTGACAATATACAGCCTGACCCGCCCCCCCAATCCCACTGCTGGGCATACGCAACAAAGAAACCAGAATTGAAAGAGACATGTGTACCCCAATGTTCATCAAGGCACTGTTTACAATAGCTAGGACTTGGAAGCAACCTAGATGTCCTTTGGCAGATGAATGGATAAGAATGCTGTGGTACCTATACACAATAGAATCAATTACCCTATATGTGAGATAACAAAAGAGATACAGATATAAATAACAGACTTTTGGACTCTGTGGGAGAAGGTAAGGGTGGGATGATTTGAGAGAACAGCATTGAAACAGGTATATTACCACATGTGAAACAGATGACCAGTCCAAGTTAGATGCATGAAACAAGGCACTCAAAGGCAGTGCACTGGGTTAACTCTGAGGGATGGGATGGGAGGGAGATAGGAGGGGGATTCAGGATGGGGAACACATGTACACCCATGGCTGATTCATGTCAATGTATGGAATGAACCACTATAATGTAAAATAATTAGCCTCCAATTAAAACAAAATTTTAAAAAAACCTGTGAAAGTTTCCAGAAATGTTCTGTAAAACAAAATCTAGATTAAAACAGTTCTCTTCCATTTCATTTTGAGCATTTGTTTCATTGAAATTTGTTAACAAGTATTGAAAAAATAATGGAAAATACAGATATTCCAAAGTTTAACTTCTTCACTTAAAGATACTGCTCAAAGTTTAAGGTGAAGAAAATTGTTTTTCAACAAGTTCTCACAAATATCAGTCAATAACTGAATTCTTTCCACAAGGTAGAGTTAGCCATATCTCATCTTTTTGGAGTTCATGTATGGTAAGTCATGTGAGTAATCTACCACGAAAAATGAGCTGACTAAAGCAATGTATAAACTGCTGTAACAAAACTTCAGAAGCCTAAGTTCTGAGATCAGTGCTTTAATCTTGGGTCAGTGATGCTTTGTGCTACAGAGTACAGTTCTCTAAAGCTCCTTATTGGCCTTATGCAACTTAGTGTAGCAATCTTCCAGACTCTTAAACTTCAATACCACATAGTTATATGTGATATCCATCATGTAGATCACCTGATGAAAGATAACAGAACATGCCAGTAAGACACAGACAATGCTGGCCACTTCCCTGACACTTCACACTTGGGTGGGATGCTGCCAGCTCAGAGCCTAGGGTGTATCATTTTTCACATTTATAATTACAACAGAAATTAAGAGCTAACTGCAACATGTATTAGCCCTAGTTAATACATATTCCAGTGGTGATACCCTCTCTTCTTCCCACCAGAATCCAAATCTCATCACCTACCACAGATGCCAAGACTAGTACCTTGTCTTTTCTGGAAGCTAGACATGGGGTAAGTTTACACAAGGGCACCTGAACCAAAGCTGAGTCCCTGGTGTGTTGGCTGGAAGAGAAATCTGTTGGACAGTGCCTGCAGGGAAGTGGGCCAGCACTCACCAGAGCAATGATGTTGGTGCCAGCTCCAGCACAGGCCACTAGGAACAGGTGATAGGACATGTAGAACTAGGAGAGAACTGGACACCAAGATGAGCATTCTATGGGGGAATAATGGCCTCCCCTACTCTAGGAGCACTCCCTTTTCCTCTGTACAGCTGATTTCTGAAGACTAGGCACATGCTGGGCTTACCTGGGAGCTTTCAGAACTTGGCAAGAAGCTGTACCCCATTCCAATACCCCAGACCTTGGGCTGCTCCCCACAATCAGAATATTATACTGCTCCTGCATGCATGCCACCTGTGGCCCAGATCATGGATGAACACATCAAGAGGCAGGTGGGCCCTGATTATTGCAGTTGCTCCTTGCTTCCAAAACCATATCAGGATCCTCTTAAATGCAAGCTCCCACAAGTGAAGTGAGAATCTGTTTTTATAAACAGTCATAAGCCATTGCCTGAAGACTATTTCAGGGCAGAGAGATTTTAAGCCATAGTGGATTTATTGCCCATTATAGTCAGGATTTATTGCCCATTAAGGATGACCGAGCAATAGAAGCAACTCAGTCTGGAAACAAAAGATTAAGTGACAGTGCATAAAAATTTGGTTGTACACAAATTGAGTGTAGTCTTCTCCCTGAAAATTTACTTTGGTCCTGTGTAACAAATATTCTATTTGAAAAACTATCTGAAGATGAAACAGAAGAATTGAGATATATTCAGAATTGTCATGATTGGAATTAATTTCCAATTATCACCAAAAGAGAAAGCTGTCTCATGGAGCAGGACCTTCACTCAGTGGGTTTAGCTGTGAGACAACACCGTTGTCTAGGTGCAAAATAGTGGCTCAGAGCCCTTTTGTGGTCTTTCTCCCCAGAAGCAGCCTTTGCCTCAGCCTGAAGCGCCCAGTAGTTGTCTAGGACCTGCCTGGGGAATGAGGCCTACCTCTCTGGTGCTGCAGATGTTTTCCAGGGCTGAGTGACATATTCTTCCTGGGAAAGCATTCCAAGGGATGTTTCCTAGGAAGTGAGTCCCAGCAGAAGGATGATGATTAGCACAAACTCTAGCATCCCTGTTAGCATTGGGGCCTCCTCTTTCAATGGAAATTATAGCAGTCATATGAAATACTCTTTATCAACAACTGGTATATCTGCCCTCTGTAGAAGAAATTTTTTGGAACAATAAAAAGTTTTATTTGGACAACAAGACCAAGTTTGGACAAGACCAAAGTTAACTATTCCACCAGAAGGGGAAACAAATTGACTTCCTCCCCAACCCAACCTCCACTCTCCCCAAATTTTATACTTTTTTTCAGTGACTGTAAAAACAGGTTATCAAAGCTAGGTTTTCTCTACACTGAATTTATGAACTATTAATTACAAGTAGTTAAACAACTGCAGGATGACCTCCCCCCAATAAAACTCTTCATATCACCATTATATCATACTGAGATCAAATACATTTCCACATGAATGTCTTGGTCTGTGATCTTCCAAATCAAAGAGAGGATTTGATGTTTTTATTAGTCCACATGAGATAACTACCAAAATTAAGAATATAAACTCAGAAACTATCATGAAAATTTGACAGCATAATTTATGAATCACAAATTTTTATATTTGTATTTTGTACCTGTTTTTAAAGGTAGAAATGCATTTTATTATGTTTAACATTTTAAATACATTAAAAATAGAAATATTTTGGATTAAAAGTCCAACTGGAAATCTTTTCAAAAGAAAACCCATGTGGAGTATATAGTTGGTCTCTCAGTGTAATTCATAGTGGCATCTGCCCATTAGGCTGCCATTATTTTCTCCCTGCAATCTAAAGATAATTGCATATGTTTCATGAATAAGTGTGTGTTTAAATATTAAACATAGGTTAAAATTACACTTTTGTCAGGAGATAAGGGAAAAAAGATTAAAACGTACAATCCATAGTCCTTCCCATCTTTCATTATAGGCCAAGAATAACTTTCATTTTTTAGTAAAATGAGAAATGATAAGTCTTCAGCCTGTGATTTAATAAATGGACAAATATGGAAGGTTTAAATCAGTTACTGAAGACCAAAAGTTGTAGTGAAAAAAGATTCACTAATATTTAAGAACTAGGAAAACTATAAATGTCTGGAAATTCTTTTATGAAAATTTCAACATTAAAATGTAGAATTTGTTTTTAATCCCTCATAAAGAACAGTGTTGTTGAACCTTGATCTCTATGAGAAGAGACTGATCCAACTTGCAGTTTTCAATAACCTCCCTATTATGCTATAAAATAAGATGATAAAGATAAGCCACCTGGGAAAAACAAGAATCAAAATGAGAACAATCACATCCCTCCAGAAAAACTCTGAAAGAATATTAATTTCCACTTCAGCTTTAATTAAAATCTCTTTTCCCCCTTGTTTCTGACTCAGAGGGAAAGTGGAATCTGCATTGATGGACAAGAGGTACCCTGGCTCTTTCTGTGTCCTATAAAAATGAATCAACCTTAGCTGCCTGTGGTTAGGAGCCCACTCATTAGAAAATATATTTGAAGAGATTTCCAACAGCTAACATTGATTACTTTCTGAAGACTTTAAAATGCAGCTGGATTTTATGTTGTGTTTTATAGTATAAATGAAGTTAAAGCAATTAAAAGACATTTTAAAAGACATGAGTTGAACAGTTTGGATATGCTAATTAAGTGGATTATGCCGTGTGTGTGGTAGTTTGAGCATTCTTTGGCATTGCCTTTCTTTGGGACTGGAATAAAAACTGATTTTTTGCAGTCCTGTGGCCACTGCTGAGTTTTCCAAATTTGCTGGCATATTGAGTGCAGCACTTTCACAGCATCATCTTTCAGGATTTGGAAGAGCTCAGCTGGAACTCCATCACCTCCAATAGCTTTGTTCCTAGTGATGTTTTCTAAGGCCCACTTGACTTCACATTNGTACGTTGATTCTTCTATTATTTTTCCACTAATCCTTATGATTTCCTTCCTTCTGCTAGTTTTGAGTTTAGTTTATTCTTTTTTTCTAATTCCTTAGGTTAAAAAGTTAGGTTGTCAATTTGAGATGCATACTTGTTTGCATGAGAATTTGAATTTTTAAATTTCTTCCATATCACTGCATCCCACAAGTTTTTTACAGTTAAAAACTGTATTGTTATTGTGTTAAATTAATTGTGGTAAATTTCTTAATTTTCCATTCTCCTTTTGTTATTGGTACGTAAATTCATTTTGTTGGAATTGGATATATATGATAATATATCTTTCTAGTAACACTTAATTTGTGGTCTAGTATATAATCTATCCTGCAATATGTCCATGAGCACTTTAGAAGACTGTTTATTCTCTTGTTGGGTAAAATGTCTTGCATATCTCTGGTAGCTCAGTTGAAGTATTGTTATTCTACTCTTGTTTCCCTACTATATGTATTGGGTTGTAGAAATGCTTGTTTCTCCCTTCAAGTTTGTCTAATTTTACTTCATACATGATTATCTATTGTTGGTATTGCTAAGTAATGTTTATAATTGTTTTATCTTCTCAGTTTCTTGACTCTTTCATCAATATATAATAATACCCTTTTCACCTCTTTTAAACTTTTCAGATTTAAAGATTACTTTGCATACTGCTCATGTAGCCACTCTTGCTCTTTGCATGGCTCTTTGGTTACTCTTTGCACGGAATATTACCTCCCCTCTTCCTTCACCTTTACTCTATCTTTGGGTTTAAAATGAGTCTCTTGTAGGCCACATTTAGTTGATCATGTAGTTTTTACACATTTTTTCAGACTCAGCCTTTTAACTGTAGAGTTTAATTCATTTATATTTCAAGTAAAACTGCTAAGGAGTGACTTTGTTCAGTTTGTATTTTTTTCTATATGTAAATCTTATAGGTGTTTTGTCTCTTATTTCTTATATTACTGTCTTCTATTGTGTTCAGTTAATTTTTGTAGTAAAACATTGTCTTTTTGTGTATAGTGTTAATTTCACTGTGGTAACCAAAAGGAATACATTTAAGATATGAAAACATTACTATAATTAGAATTTCTACCAATTTAACAGCTGAAATTGAACAAAATTAATCCTTCAAGTTTTCCTCTGCAAACTGTATTCCTTAAAAAGGATCCAGAGTTCTAAAATAGTTACATCAGAGGGATTCAGGCAATACAATTATTGCCTAGGTAGGGACACATATTCCTATTGCTTTCTACTACCACTTCTGTCTAGAATACTTTGTACACTGTAGTTTCTTTGAGAAGAAAAAAATACTGAGGTGCTAACACTTTAAATCCACTTCTAGAAGTTCTTCGGAGTGGTCCCAAGATGGCAGAGGAATAGGATAGGGAGTACACTTTCTCCCCCACAAATTCATCCAAACATCATTTGAATGATGAGCAACTTCCACAAAACAATTTCTGAATGCTGGCAGAGGTCACTAGGCACCCAGAAAGGCAGCCCATTCTCTTTGAAAGGTGGTAGGATAAAATATAAAAGACAAAAAGAGAGACAAAAGATTTAGGGATAGAGACCTGTTGTCCAGCGGAAGTTGTGAAGGAGAAGTTTCCACACAGTAGGAAACCCTCTCACAGGCAGCTCTGTGGAGACTTTTGTAATCTCAGAGGCAACATAATTGGGAGGGGGGTGGAAAACCCAGAGAATAGTCCCTAACAGCAACTACCAGTGGAGAAGTAGCTCAGATGTTCATGTCCGCCACCAGTGAGCAGAAGCTGGGCAGGGAGGCGCGGGCTGCATCACCAGCCCTAATGATCAGGCTTGAATCTTCTGAGGACAATCTGAGGGAGCAAACATGAAATAGCAACCTAAATGGTGGAATTTCCAGAGAGACCAAAAAAAAAAAAGAACTTTCCTTGGAAAGACTCTAACCCACAGCCTGGAGTGTTCACAGAACAAAGTATTGAGCAAATACCAGAGGAGAGCTAGCTAGCTGTGTACTGGTCCCTCCACTCTCAGAGGTAGAGTAGCAGGCATGTGACAGCCAGAGCATGAAGGTAAGGGGCTGCTGCAATCTCAGACCCAGAGATGGCATCTTCCACCAAACTGTGAACAGGTTCCCAGCTGCCAACCATGTCTTCTTGGGATCCTGGGTGGTTGACATCCACCAGGAGAGTAGCAGCCCGAGATTAGCTGTCCAGAGGAGACACAAGGCACACCTGAGACAGTGTTCTCATGGCACAACCAGGAAATCAAGCAGCCAGGACCGGTGAAGTGATTAAGTTGCACAGCCCACCTGGGACAGTGCACTTGGCAAGCACCTGGTTGCTTGAGTTGCTCAGACCTGGGAAGAGTACAAAACAAATGCCCAACTGGGTCTGTGCCCTTGCAGAGTAACAGAGAACCACAGAGGCCTAGACCTGGAAAGTGCAAGAAAGTCAGGGCCCACTTGGGACAATGCCCCTGCAGAGCACCACACAGTAGGAAACCCTCTGACAGGCAGCTCTGTGGGGAGTTTTGTAATCTCAGAGGCAACATAACTGCGAGGGGGTTAAAAAAAAAAAACAAAACAAAAACCCACAGAATAGTCCCTAACAGCAACTACCAGTGGAGAAGTAGCTCAGATGTTCCTGTTCACCACCAGCAAGCAGGAGCTGGGTAGGGAGGCACGGGCTGAATCACCAGCCCTAATGATCAGGCCTGTCCAGAGGACAATCTGAAGGAGCAAACATGCAATAGCAACCTAAACGGTGGGATTTCTGAGCAGTGTAGACCCTGGAAGGACACACTGCCTTGGGCTGTGGCAAACCGAGGGTGGTCCATACACTGTGAGCACTCCCCACACACACCATCGATATTTGTTTGCAGTGTCCCTGCCTCCCCACAAAAAACTGAACAAGTGAGCCTAAATAAGTGGCCACCTTCACCCCCTTGTGTCAAAGAGGAAATTAGACACTGAAGAGACTTGCAAACAGAAGGCAAAATAAACAAAGAGGGAACTATTCTGAAAGTGACAGGTGAAACAGATTAAAACTCTGTAGTTAACAATGACTGTGCATTGCAGGTGACCTATAGACCTTCAGAACAAGTACAAGCTGGAACAAGGAAGTATTCTGAAACTGAACTGACCCTACACTGCCCACAATAACTCCAGAGAAACTCCTAGATATATTTTTACTATTATCACTTTTTAATTTTCCTAAAAAAACTTAAGTTCTGTATTACTCCTTTAATTTTCATTTTTATAACCTACTATTACCTTGCCAAAAAAAGACCCTATTTTAAAAGCAAATTTCATATATATATATGTATATATATATATTTTTTTTAATTTTGTGGTTGATTTTGTTTTCTATTTTTTATATTCTAACCTTTATCCTAGATTTTTAATCTTTGTGTTTTGATACTTGATTTCAATTTTGTAACTGTAAGAATCTAATCTTCAGTACCCATTTTCACTTAGGGACGTGACTCCTGGCTTGATTACTCACTCCCTTATTGACTCTCCCTTTTCTCCACTAGGTCACATCTATCTCCCTCCTCCCTCTTCTATTCTCTATGTCACTCTGTGAATCTTTGTGGTCCCTTTCTGTGGAGACTTGTTTCACCATTAACCTAGATGTTTCATCATCTGTGCTGTAAGAATGAACAAGCCTTGAGGAAACTGTAAAAAAAGGACTGAAAACCAGAGGCAGGAGGCCTTACTGCAAAACTTCAGAACTTCAGAGAACTCCTGATTCCAGGGAATATTAAAAGACAGGAGCTCATCCCAAAGCCTCCAAATGTATACTGAAATCAAGTTCCACCCAGGACACAACAGGTTCCACTGAAAGACATACCATGCTAAAACTCAAGCAAAGCAAGAACACATTAAAAGACAGGCTGTCTGAAGAAATGCCAAACCCATAGACACCCCAGAACTCATTACTGGACACTTCATTGCACCCCAGAGAAGAGATTCAGCTCCACCCATGAGAACACAGATGCATGCTCCCTCAACAAGGAAAGCTTAACAAGCCACTTGGCCAACCTCACCCACAGGGAGCAGGCTCCACACTAAAGAGGAACCACAAACTTCCAGCATGCAGAAAGGGGACCCCCAAACAGCAATCTAAACAGGATGAAAAGGCAGAGAAATATTCAGCAGGTAAAGGAACATGATAAATAACCACAAACCAAACAAAAGAGGAGCTGATAGGAAGGCCTGAAAAGAATCCAGGTAGTGATAGTAAAGATGATCCAAAATCTTGAAAACAAAATGGAGTTACAGAAATATAGACTAGAGACAAGAATTGAAATGATGCAAGAAATGCTTAACAAGGACCTAGAAGAAATAAAGAAAAAATTAATAATGAATAATGTAATAACTGACATCAAAAACACTCTGGAGGGAACCAACAGTAGAATAACTGAAGCAGAAGAGACCATAAGTAAAGTGAAGATAGAATAGTGGAAATAAATAAAGCAGAGAGGAAAAAAGAAAATATTATTAAAGAAATTAGGACAAATTTAGGGAGAAGGCAATGGCAACCCACTCCAGTACTCTTGCCTGGAAAATCTCATGGATGGAGGAGCCTGGTAGGCTGCAGTCCATGGGGTCGCTAAGAGTCAGACACGACTGAGCGACTTCACTTTCCACTTTCATGTATTGGAGAAGGAAATGGCAACCCACTCCAGTGTTCTTGCTTGGAGAATCCCAGGGATGGCAGAGCCTGATAGGCTGCCTTCTATGGGGTCACAGAGAGTCAGACATGACTGAACTGACTTAGCAGCCTGAGGTAAAGTGGCAGTTGTTTTGCTTCTTTGAGTAGAGACATCAGTGGTGGCTAGGATGTAAGACCCTGGCAAAGGACTGATAAAACAGAAGTTGGACTTGTTGTAAGTGATAGAAGGAAAGTAAAAGCAGGATGGGTGATAGAGAATCCAAGCCAACCATTCTTAAATGTATGATTAAAAACTTTAGAAAGGGCTTTGGATGAGACTATGGCATAAAGTTAACCCCAAACAAGCTTAGGACCTTTTGCGAGATAGACTGGCCATCCTTTGGGGTAGAATGGCCCTCAGAGGGAACCCTAGAATTGAACAAAGTTTGGACTATGTACTCTGTGGTAACTGGGCAGCCAGACCACCCAGATCAGTTACTGTACATTGACTCATGGGTATTGACTGTGCAAAACCCAACCCCTTGGGCCTAAGTATATTATTTTAGAGAAGGGAAAACAAGAATCTGCTGGCTCTGGCAGAGCTCCAGCAACAAAAGCCAAAGAAAATATGTCATGGTCCAGAAGAAGAATTTCTGCTTCCTCCCCTATAGTGGAGAACACAGCAGAGACCCTCAGAACAGGGAGAGGGAATAGATTTTCCTTCCCCACCTTCCTCAGTGGAGGTGGCTCCCCTCCCTGCTGGTGCACCACCAGGACAGTAGGAGTGACTGTGCTGGCATTATATCCTCCCCTCCCTAGTCTAGAAGGAGAAAAGAGCAGGGAACCAAGTGTTCGAAAACAACGGAGGTCCACAAAGAAGTCACAGGAAAAAGGGGTTTTGTAAATGCCGCTCAATGAGGTCCATGTGGCGCCACAGATGGTGCCAGATGGGCACATCCATCCTGGCCCCACTTCTCTTTACTATCAGCCATTCTCAACCATGGTTCTGTTGAAGTGGCAGAGGCACACTCCTCCCTATTCTGAGAAGCTGCAGTGCACGATTCACCTAATGGAAACTATTTTTAGGACCCCCAGGCTGGTGTGGGATGATATAGCCCAACTTCTCGTTACCCTTTTCAATACAGAAGAGAGACCCTTACAGAGACACAAAAATGGTGCTGAGAAAATGCACCAGAGGGCCAACTGGATCCTGAAACTTCGGCCTGGGAAGCTACCCATGATAGAAGATCAGACTGGGACTTCAACACTGACCAAGGTAAACAGTCCTTGGAAAAATATAAGAGGGCTATTATACAAGGCCTCAAAATGGGGGCTCACAAGACTACTAACATAAGACCAACACCATGATCCAAAAAGCAGATGAGACTTGAACAGAATTCTATGAGAGACTGTGTGAGGCCTTCCAACAGTACACCCTCTTTGATCCAGAGGGCCCCTGAGAACCAAAGGCTTATAAATGCTGCCTTTGTTGTCCAGTCATATCCCAACATTAGGAGAAAACTCAAAAAAATGGAGGGATTCTTAGCTTTTACCAGCACCCAGCTAGAGAAATTGCTGACAAGGTTTTTGTCAGTTGGGACCAGGAGGCTATAAAGGAGGCTAAGAAAAAACAAAAGGAAAATGACAAAAGTTTCATCAAAAGATCTCTCTCCTAGCCACTGTGCTAGGCTGTCCAGATCCCAGTAAACAGCCAGCTGTTTCACCCCAGTGAAACCCTAGGAAACCAGGCCCCTGAACGTCCCTTCAGCAAGACCAGTGTACCAGATGTCATGGGTTTGGGCACTGGAAAAATGATTGCCCCTTAAATAAGACTAAGCCAATGGCCTCTGAGCCAGCAGATGCCCTGATTGAGATGGCCAGCATAGACTCTGAATAGGGCAACCGAGGTTCCAGTGAACAAGGTCCCTAGGAGCCTATGGTGACATTAGAAGTGGGGGACTGTTCTATAGACTTTATGGTGGACACAGGAGCTGAGTTTCTGGTGGTAACAACTCAAGTGGCCCCCTTGACTAATAAATCTATCACAATTGCTGAGGCAACTGGAGGGAAGATACAGCAGGTCTTCTACAGTCCAAGATTATGCCAGATAGGGGGGTACCAAGTTGTGCATGAATTATTGTATGTTCCTGAATGTCTGGTCCTATTATTGGGAAGAGACTTACTGACTAAACTGGGAGCTGAAATATCCTTTTCAGAAAAAGAGCCAAAATTATAGGTGGGAACAGAAAATTTCCTTCTATCTGTGACAATACCAAGGGAAGATGAATGGAAGCTCTATCAGTTACCCGGAAGTCCTAACAAAGCTGTTTCCTGAAGTATGGTGTGAAAACAATCCCCTGGACTTGAGAAAAACCACCGTCTGGTAGTAACAGACTTACAGGTAGAGATCTAGCCCATAAGAAAAAAAAAATATCCTATACTGCTGGCTTCCAGGGAGGGAATCAAGCTTCACATTGATAGGCTGAAGGAGGCAGGCATACTGGTGAAATGCCTCCCTCCACAGAACACCGCTATTCTCCTGGTAAAGGATGAGTACTAGAATGGGTTGCCTTTTCCTTCTCCAGGGGATCTTCCTGACCCACAGATCAAACCTGGGTCTCCCGCATTGCAAGCAGATGCTTTACCATCTGAGGCACTAGGGAAGCCCCAGAGGAAGGATGAGGGAAAAGATTATCAGCCAGTTCAGGACCCAAGGTTAGCAAATGAGGTGATGGTGACTTTACACCCAACTGTCCCTAATCCCAATACCTTGCTAAGCCTAATGTCTCCTAATGCTCGGTATTTTACTTGTTTGGACTTGAAAGATGCTTTCCTTTGTATAAAAGTGGCTCTAATTGGGTAATTGGAGGATTTTTGTTTTAGAATGGGAGGACCCTGAAATGGGTTGAAAGACCCAGATGATGTCGTATCAGCTACCACAAGGATTTAAAAATTTCCCTAATATATTTGGGGAAGCCATAGTAACAGACTTCCTCTTCTTCCCATTGGATGTTACCAAGTGCCAAATTCTGCAATATGTGGATGGCCTACTTCTCACAGCAGAGCCTCATACTTAGTGCTGGGAAAGAACTAAGACTTTCCTCAGCCTGTTGGAACAGGCCACATATAAGGTGTCAAGAAAAAAGGCCCAAATATGCCAGACTGAGGTAAAGTACTTAGGATTTGTTATAAGGGAGGGGAGGTGTCCTCTAGGCTTAGAACAAAAACAAGTAAGCAGTTGAATAAGTCAGACTACTACCAAAAGGCAAGTGAGACAATTTTGGGGAGCCATGGATTTCTGCCAGATTTGGATACCTGGCTTTTCACAAATAGCTAAACCCTTATATGCTGCCACTATGGGCCCTGGAAATGCCTCTCTAACTTGGAGACCAGAACATAATCATGCTTTTGAACCATAAGAGAGCCATGACAGAGGCCCCTGCATTAGGCCTCCCTGATTTGACCAAACTTTTTACTCTGTACATCCATGAGAAAGAACAAGTAGCACTGGGGGTGCTGGCACAAAGAGTAGGTTCATGGCAGTGACCTGTGGTACATTACACAAAAGGCTGGATCCTGTAGCCTCTGGATGGCCTCCATTGTCTAAGAGTAGTGGCAGCTGACACCATTTTAACAAAAGAGACATACTGACTATGGGACAGACTATTAGAGTAAAAGTACTGTATGCCATCATCACTCTCCTAATGGGGCCTGGGGCAAAATGGCTTTCAACTTCTCAGATGTTACATTATCAAGAACTTTTACATGAAAATCCCTGAATAAAGGTGGAATCCTGTCAGGCTCCCAGCAACTTATTTGTTGATGAGTCAAGGCCCTCCCAGCCATGACTGTGAGGAGATGCTAGAGACAGTCTACTCTAGCCGTCTGGACTTTAGGGATGTCTCTTTAAGTCAACCAGATAACACTTACTACACAGATGGGACCAGCTACTTGAAACAGAAAAACTGGATATGCATAACCACAACAGATACAACCCTCAAGGCAGGACAGCTCCCCACACAATGGTCAGATCAACAAGTAGAGCTCTGGGCACTTACAGAAGACCTAAAACTGGCTAAAGGTAAGACGGTAAATATACTGACTCACAGTATGTCTTTGCTACCTTACACATACATGGGGCCATATATAAAAAAGGGGACTATTAACTACAACTGGCCAAGAAATACAAAATAAAGAGGAAAATCTGCTGCTGTTGGAAGCAGCATGGGAACCTGCTACAGTGGCAGTAATGCACTGTAGGGGCCACCAGAGGGTGGATATACTTCAAGTGAAAGGGAACTGTCTGGCTGAAAAGGCAGCCACTCAACACAATATTGTAACCAAACTTTTGGTAACACCTGTGGTGTCTAGCCTACTAAACACCCAAGCGGACCCAGGCTATGACAAGGAAGAAATCACCTGGTCATGAAATGAGCAAGGAACACTGTGGGAGGATGGATGATGTGAACTCTCAGATGGGAGATTTTTTTGTCCTCTCTAGCTTGGCTTTTTAGCTGGTTACACATTTCCATCAATCCACCCATTTAGGGAAAAGAAAGACTTGTGGAAATTTTTGCCCACTGTTTTGTCACCAGGTCTAACAGCTTTGTGTGCAGATGTAAGCCACCAATGTGCAACCTGAGCTAAGAATAACCAAGCCCCAAAGGAGACAGCACCTCCTGTAATACAACTTAAGGGCACTGCTCCATTTGAACATCTAGAAGTGGACTTCAGTGAGGTAAAGCCATGCCGAGGATACAAATATTTGCTGGTGATGGAATGTCCTTTTACAGGATAGGTAGAAGCTTACCTCACCAAGACTGCAAAAGTGAAGGAAGTGGCCTGATTCTCGCTGAGAGACATTATTCCAAGGTTTGTGTTCCCTCTGAGTGTAGGATCAGATAATGGGCCCGCATTTGTGGCTGAATTACTCCAACTGGTCTGCAAAGCAGTAAATATTAAATGGAAACTACATACAGTGAATACCTCACAAAATTCAGGAATGGCTGAGAGAATGAACCAGAACATCAAGGTGACTGGCAAAATGGGTGCAAGAAACTGGCACCCCCTGGATGAACATGCTGTCATTAGTATTAAATGAGGATCAGAATGACCACCTCCCACCCCCTCTACACTCCCCACCCCCAGTCGCATGTGTTTCTCCCTCCCTATGAGATAATGTTTGGGAGGCCTCCCCCACTTATTCAGGAAGTAAAGGTAAATTTATTACAAGGAGGAGTGATGGAGGTTTGGGGGCAGCTGGAACAGCTGGGGAAGGTATTCCCTATCAAGCTCTTATGTTCAAGAATTCCCTTTTCTTTAGGTACTACTATACATCCATACTCCCCNTTCAGGAAGTAAAGGTAAATTTATTACAAGGAGGAGTGATGGAGGTTTGGGGGCAGCTGGAACAGCTGGGGAAGGTATTCCCTATCAAGCTCTTATGTTCAAGAATTCCCTTTTCTTTAGGTACTACTATACATCCATACTCCCCCAGTAGATTTAGTATGAATAAAGGATTGGAAACAGCAGATGTTACCCCCACCTGGAAAGAGCCATACTCTATTGTACTAACCACTCCCATTGTCTTGAGTGTCTTCCAAGGTGTGTTTTGTAACTCCGGACTTCATAACAGTAGCAGTGCCACATGAGAGAGTACTTTGTTTAAAGTACTTAATTTCAACCTAAGATGTCTGGTTAAAAATCAACAGGTAAGTAGCAGATGCTTAAAACCCCATTATGATCAAAGAAAATTTGGAGGATGCCTTGGACCCCTTCATGTTAAAGTCTCCTAGGAAACATCTCTGGAATGTCAAAAACCATTTCTGGGAAAACTATTTGTTTTCTCAGTTGCAGGTTGGTCAACATGAGAAACTCCTCTTTTAAGCCAGAAAAAAACAGAAAACAAAGAACTTTTGAAGTATATACTTAAAAACAGGAAATTTGAAAAAAAAATAGATGGCCTGAAAAAAGAAGTTAAACTTTATTGTAACACGGTCTGGCTGTCATATAACTTGGTGGTGGGATAAAGAAAATGGCCTGAAAATGGATTCCTCTGACTGATCCCTACCTCCACCTCCCTATGTCCACTTGTACCCTTTGATATGCAAGAAAAGGCAGAGGGGATCATGGAAAAAGCAAGCAAGTTCCAGAAAAACATCTATTTCTGCTTTATTGACTATCCCAAAGCCTTTGACTGTGTGGATCACAATAAACTATGGAAAATTCTGAAAGAGATGGGAATACCAGACAACCTAACCTGCCTCTTGAGAAATCTGTATGCAGGTCAGGAAGCAACAGTCAGAACTAGACATGAAACAACAGACTGGTTCCAAATAGGAAAAGGAGTACGTCAAGGCTCTATATTGTCACCCTGCTTATTTAACTTCTATGCAGAGTACATCATGAGAAACGCTGGACTTGAAGAAACACAAGCTGGAATCACGATTGCTGGGAGAATTATCAATAACCTCAGATATGCAGATGACACCATCCTTATGGCAGAAAGTGAAGAGGAACTAAAGAGCCTTGAAAAGTTGGCTTAAAACTCAACATTCAGAAAATGAAGATCATGACATCCATCCCATCACTTCATGGGAAACAGATGGGGAAACAGTGGAAACAGTTTCAGACTTTATTTTTCTGGGCTCCAAAATCACTGCAGATGGTGACTGCAGCCATGAAATTAAAAAACACTTACTCCTTGGTAGAAAAGTTATGACCAACCTAGATAGCATATTCAAAAGCAGAGATATTACTTTGCTGACTAAGGTCCGTCTAGTCAAGGCTATGGTTTTTCCAGTAGTCATGTATGGATGTGAGAGTTGGACTGTAAAGAAGGCTGAGCACCAAAGAACTGATGCTTTTTAACTGTGGTGTTGGAGAAGACTCTTGAGAGTCCCTTGGACTGCAAGG
>SJYA01003469.1:15771-26019 GCA_006410615.1 Neotragus moschatus
TGGATTTATATCTATATTGCATATAAAAGCCCAAGTTCATAGAATGAGCCTTGATGTATATGATTATTGACTTGTATCAAACTGCCACCTCTTCAACCTTGGACTTCCATTGAATTGATCACATAAATTCAGCACAATACCAATTTTCTCCTCCATGGGATTTATTTTGAATTTGATTTTCATTTTCTTGGTATATTTCTCTGGGTTATGACATTTTCTGCAAATATGGGAACTCAAGTTATCATGCAAAAGACAAACTGCCTAATAGAATTCAGATGGCTTTCAAGAATGTTACATACACCCAAATATTATTGTATCATTTTTCAGGGTATGTGTGAAAACATCTGAGAGTGGATTTCCCTGGAGAAGATCATAACCCAGTAGGCCAACCTGGACCTGACAACAGCTGCTGGGATCATTCCAAAGGGGAAAAGAGAATCCTTTGTTTTAAAAAATATCCCAAGCATGCATCTTAATAGTAGATGGTGCCAACTCTTCAGTAGGACTGTCCGAGTCATCTTGAATGAATTGTGGAGAGTCATCCATACGGAGCAATAGGGATTCATTCAGGATCATTTACTGGGCTTGGTATTTGTGGGTGAGACAATGTTGGAGCACACAAGAGCACAGATTTTGCAGGTGGGCTGTGCTGAATTTGAACCCTAGTGCTAAAACAGGCTTCTCTGATGGTTTACTCAGCAAAGAATCCGTCTGCCATGCAGGAGACCTGGGTTTGATCCCTGGGTGGGAGAGATTCCCTGGAGAAGGGCATGGCAACCCACTCCAGTATTCTTGCCTGAGAAATCCTATGGAGAGAGGAACTTGGCAGGCTACAGTTCATAGGGTCTCAAAGAATTGGACACAGTTGAGCAACTAACACTTGCACTTTTTAAAGCATACTGAGTGTGGACTAGGGCAAGTTTTTTTTATCACAGCTTCAGTTTCCTAATCTGTACAATGGAAGCAATAATAGTACCTATTTCAGAAGGCTGGTATGAGGATTAGATGAGATTATGTATGTGAGATGGTTGGTAGACACTCTGTGATTACTGCAACTATCATTACTACTTGCCATGACTGTGTTTGGCTCTGGGGAGGCAACAGTGAGATGACATGGCCTCCTCCCCTAAAAAAAACTCACACCTTAAGAAGGACAAGACTTGATAAACAAACAATAACAATGTAATGTTGTAAGTTCAATGTTAGAGGCATGTAAGAAGGGACTCAAAAGAAGGAATGTTGATGTCTACTCAGAGAGTCTGGTGAAGGCTACCCAGAAGCAGTATTCTTTGAGCAATGTCTCTGAGGCAGAATGAACTGCCAGGGGAGGAAGAAGAGCAGCCTAAGGAGAACAAGCAGAAGTAGCAAGAGATTTGAGGTTTGGGCAAGAGTGGGGCATTTGGTCTGGTTGGAATATACTATGGGTCAGCACCAGTGAAAAGGGCTGAGTCTAAGGAGGTAGTTTGGGGTGAGACCAAACCTTACCTTATTCTGAAGAACAACAGAGAGGGGAAACAACCACAGTTTTTAAGCAGGGGAGGGACATGGGGAGCCAGACATAGAGATCTCTGAGAGCAAAGGACCCATAGATGGACTGGGAGAAGGAAGCAGCACAGACATCTGTGAGACCACCGTTGTCATAGTCCAGGGAACCAGGACACTGACAGTCAGCCTGGGGGAGAGAAGGGACCAGATTCTACAGAAATGTTGGAGTTAGACTCAGCTGGATTGGGACACTGACGATCCTGATGCCCAATGTCTTCCCAGCCACTCTGAGGGCACTGAACTCTGCCCATCTCCAAAACATGCACACACCCCTCACACTAGGCTGTCCCTCTCTGTTTACAAAGTGTCTCCTGCTGCTCCCATGGCTCTCATACCTGCCCTAGGACCAGGGGAGGGGATGGTCTCTCATACTCAACTTTCCTCTCTCTGAAGACACGTCTCATAAATTCCATTCCCCACTGATGAGGTAAGGCAGATGTCATTCCATGAAGGCTCCTTAGAGCAACCGTGGCTGAAAGAGAGCAGAAACCCCTGCGGTTCCTGCCAAGAATGTCCCAATCACACAGGGCACTTCATTACTTCTCTCTTCCCATCAGCTCCTAATTGTTAAAGGATTAAGTAAAGAACTCCTTTATTGAGCTGGTCCATTAATCTCCATCTAAGGAAACTCTTCAAAACTGAAAATATTAAGGTGTTATTAAGCACCCTACAACTGGTGCTTGCTGGCAGTTCCTGTGCTTTCACAAAACTTGATGGGAGCTGGGGGCAGTTCTTAGTGAGATCCATGGCACTGCCAATACTTAGCTGCTGATAACACAGCACTGTAGCTTGAAGTGCTTTAAGCTGTTATTCAAGCCTCTTTCTAGAGAAGGATTGTCAAGAAGGGCTGTTTGCCTGAACTGACATGGCAGATAGGATTTCCTGGAGGCCGAAGCATAAAGAATCCACATTGTCTTTCAGATTGTTGAAGCACAATAGTCAAACCTAACCATTGAGGCCTACATAAAACTTTGACAGCAGTGTTGCCCAGTTGCTTATGAAAAGCTCAGCTGATTGATATGTTCAGCTCTTTCTTGCATCAAAAGAACACCCTCTCCAACAAACACACATACCCACAGTTTGTTTAGGTTAAAAGAGGCAGATTGTCTTCTAACCCACACTGACAGTGTTTCAACCCTATAAAATCCTACAGCTGGACTTTCTTGGGGGCACACAGAGCCCAGGGCCCCTGTGAGTGTCCTGTTGGGTGAGCACCTGTCATGCAACACATATAAGACGGAGTGAAGCCCGGGTGATGGGACTGCTAAAGATCCAGCCAGCTACTTTTAGAGTCAGGCAGTTACATACTTACATAATGAAAGCAAGGAAGATCTGTCAGCTGCCCCTGGATCTTTGACCCTCACTCCAAAAAGGACACCATCAAGACCACTGGAACCGGACGTTGGCAAAGTAAGCAGTCTGTGGTGGAGAAGCCCATTCTAGACCTCAGTTAAGGGGTTTTATGGACTGCAGTTCTCTTCCTCGGGGTGTGTGTGTGGGGGGGCTGGTGGCACAGAATGTTCCATATCTCCCCAGTCCCTGGGAAGCCATGGGAAACTGTGTCATGACAGGCTCCCAGAGGAGACGGGAGGAAGGCAAGTGGGAGACAGCCTTGAAGTACATCTCGAGATCGTCTTGTGCTTTCCCATTCATGGAAGATCACTAGGTGTTCTGCCAAGACTCAGATTATCTGTGGCTCAAGCCTCGGCCTACACAGCCTATTTGAATATCTGTGGGGTGTTCACAGCACCTTGGCAGAGCTCCTCCCCTACACTACCAGAAATCCTAGTCAGTGACTCCCTGCTCCCTATGGAACCAGCTGTACAGACTCGGGGGCTGTGCTGAACATGCTCATGTATGAAGTTTTCCCGTCAAACATGATGCCCATATTGCGCTTCATTACCATAAGCGGAACAACAGCAAATGGACTTGTCTCTGCTAGGAGTGATGAATGTGGACTAAGCCAGACATATCCCAAGCACAAGGACACACATCTGCAAGAACTAGCCTGTGTTCAGTGTCCTCGGAGACCAGTGACTTGCCTCTTTGCAGAGCCAGCTGAGTTGCATGTGGTTTCTGAGCACAGGGAGGGGCTGAGCGCAAGGCCTGAGCCTGCTCTGCAGTCAGGCCCAAGTTCAAACCCTCACCTGCTGCATCACTTTAGATCAAATCCCTTGAACTTCCGAGTGAGTCCTTGGTGAGAGAGGACTCCTAACACTAACAGCTTATAGGACTGCTGTAATTATTAAATGAGACAATGCTAGCACATGGGAATCACCCTACCTTTATCATCTATTGTGATTATTGGCTCAAGATAACTCAGCCTGGATTATCCTGAATACATTAGATGTCATTTTTACTTGGAACCAAGTAAAACTAAAGAAGTGTGTTTTCAAGTTAATGTGAAAGTTGCAGAAAGGAAAAGAACTGTACCTCAGCCCCAATAGTTCTCCCACATCAGAGGTAGAAGTAGATCAATTTTTTTAGTACAAAGTCTATTAATATTATATCAACTTTATCAAATCTGTAAAATTCAAATCTACATAAAATAAAACTGAACTGCATATCATAAAATATTCATCTACCAGATTCCAGGAGTGCATAAAATGTTTGATATTGAGAAGTCTATTCATATACTACATCATGTCATCGACAAATAAAATGATAAAAAAAAAAACATATGATCATCTCAACAGATGCCAAAAACACACCAGATAAAATTTCATGCCTATTCCTGATTCAGAGCTTTAAAAACTGGGTAGAAAAGGATCCATCTTTTTTGGATAAGGACTATGTAATGGAAACTGTCAATCTAAAGGTATGTTTTGGTAGTTAAGAAGGTTTAATAAATTTTTAAACCTGTATTTTAAAATAAAAATGGAATCACAGATGACTGTTTCAAGTGTTTCTAAAAATCTGTATTAATGTTGATTCATTGGGTAGGCAGAAGGAACACAAACAGACTAATATCATCCAATGACACCATTTGTTCTGATAATTACTCCAATTTAAACAGTTTTGAGGCATCACATATGGCTTCCATGAGGAATTCTTCCCATGTAGGTAAAGACAAAATTAGAAAGGCACATGAAAACCCTCAGGTTCCAGTTCCACATTTCATAAAGTATGAATCCTTTAAAAACACATCACCATTGTATTGACATTTGTGTCTGCCTACAAGTTTTATAAATGCAGAGATGCTGGGTAACTTGATAGAAAATTTGATCCTATTGTTTTAACAAAATGAGAATTGTTTTAGAAGGGGCTCCACAGTGTCTGGGCATAAATTTCCCCTAAGTAACAGTATGAGGCAAGCATTTTCTCCAGGGAATTCAACATTTATGTTGATGCACTTGGCTGCAGAGCCAATCCTGCATTGGCTCTAATACAGAGGAATTTTCTGAACATTTTGAGTAATGGGACTGAAATAATTTAACAGCTCCTTCTGTGCATGTTAAATTAGTTGCATGATAAATTTAGCTTCTGCAGAAAACTTGTTTACACTATAAATTACAGCACATGGCACAATCACATTGATGTGGAAAGCCAGCCATGTTGAATCTTTCTGGCCATCTCTCTCCAAACTTCAGCATGGTGCAAATGAATTATCTGTGGCTCACCAACACAGTGTGGGCATTTCTTAACCCTGGGATCCTGCTGAAGCCATGTAAAGCCAATAATCTTAGAACTTCCATTGACTCCAAAAGAAAAGCTGAAGTTCTGAGATGAAGATTCTCAAGATAAGTGAGTGACACACAGATCAAAATTGTTCTGTGTTGTTGTTCAGCTGCTATGTTGTGTCTGACTCTTTACCACCCCATGGACTGCAGCACACCAGGTTTTATGTACTACCATTTTATCAGTGGATTAGGAGGGATTGACTTTCTGATTCTGAAACACAGAAATAATCCAGATGATTAATGTATAAGAACTCTGGTAAATATAAGCTCCTAAGAGGTGTAAGGCCATATAAAGGAAAGAACAAAGATTTGGAAATTGCATGGACTAGGAATCCAGTCTGGGCTCTTGTATTTACTAGCTGTGCAAATGTAGGCAAACTGATTGATCTCTCTGAGCCTCCATTTTGGGGTCTCTAAAACAAGGTCCCTGATATCTGTTTTGCATGCATTTTGTGAAGAGTAATGTGAAAAGAGTATGATGGTGAGTGCTTAACAAACACTACCACTTCTATTATTATGGTATTAGGACAAATTGGATCCTGGTTCTTATACCAATGCATTCAGAAGCAGTATTAAAAGAATCCCTGCAGATGAAATTACCAGATCTCTGGTTGAAGAAAGCAGTTTCAGCCACAACAGAGTCATAAGTAGGTTTTACATACTGTTGGCAAACATATTAAGAAATTGGAGGTCTATCCTTTCATGATTTGCCTTAAGTAAGAAAGTGCCAATTCTAAATATTTGTTCCAACACTAGGCTATTTCTATCCTATTGTTCATAGACACATTTGTGATATATGGGCAGCTAGCTGTTTAAATAGAGAGAAAAACAGAGAGAGCTATAAATATAGACATGGAAAGTGGCAGATCCCAATACTGGCCAGGAATTATCAGTAAATTTCTAAAACTATAAAATATACTTAGAATAAAAGTATAATCATCTGAATAAAATATCTCCAGTCATTCTAGGAATAACACGATAGTCAATTTAAAGTTCTTTGAACATCACACTCATTATATATAAACTGAGGGCTCCAGGGCTCCCACCTTGCCTCTGTCTCACCATGAATCTAAGTTGGCTGATCCTAGTGAATGATCACAAGACTTATTCAGGTAAGTTCACTGTGTGCCAGACACTCACTCTGCCACGTGTGCCAATGGATCACTTCATTGACTCTTCAAAACATCTGGGAGGCTGCACTTGTACTTTCTGTTTAGTTAAGGAAACTCAGAAAAGTCAAGAAATGTCTCCACAGAATGGGAGAAAAATAATTGTGGGTCATATATCTGATAACAGTCTAGTATCAAAAATATATAAAGAAGCCTGGAACTGAAACTATAAAAATGCAGCCATGAAATTAAAAGACACTTGCTCCTTGGGAAAAAAAGCTATAACCAAACTAGACAGCATATTAAAAAGCAGAGACATTACTTTGTCAACAAAGATCCATCTAGCCAAAGCTATGGTTTTTCCAGTAGTCATGTACAGATGTGAGAGTTGGACCATAAAGAAAGCTAAGTGCCAAAGAACTGATGCTTTTGAACTGTGATGTTAGAGAAGACTCTTGAGAGTCCCTTGACCTGCAAGGAGATTCAACCAGTCAATCCTAAAGGAAATCAGTCCTGAACATTCATTGGAAAGACTGGTGCTGAAGTTGAAGCTCCAACAATTTGGCCACCTGATGCAAAGAGCTGACTCATTGGAAAAGACCTGGATGCTGGGAAAGATTGAAGGCAGGAAGAGAAGGGGATGACAGAGGATGAGATGGTTGGATGGTGTCACCAACTCGATGGACATGAGTTTGAGTAAGGTCCAGGAGTTGGTGATGGACAGGGAAGCCTGGCGTGCTGCAGTCCATGGGGTGTCAAAGAGTTGGACATGACTGAGTGACTGAACTGAACTGAAAACCATTAAAAAATGGGCAAGGGATCTGAATGGATGTTTCTCCAAGGAGGATATATGAATGGGCAACAAGCAGGTGAAAAGATGCAGAACATCATTAGCCATGAGGAAATAGACATAAAGTGAAAACAACTGAAATATCCATGAAATGATGAGTGAACAAACAGCATGTGGTATAGCCAGAGCATAGAACATTATTTGGCCATAACAAGGAACACAGTGTTGGTGCATGCTACAACATAGAGCCATCTTGAAAACACTATGCTGAATGAAAAAAGCCAGATACAAGAAGCCAGACCACATGTTAAATGATTCCATGTACATTAGATGTACACAATAGGCATAGCCATAGAGATAAAAAGTCGATCACTAGTAGCCAGGGGCTGGGGGTTTGGGGAGTGAGGAATGAGTACTCATGGCACAAGAATTCTTCTTGGGGTGATGAACATATACTGGGATTAGACAATGGTGATGATGGCATAAGTCTGTGACTACCACAAATCACTGAATCGTACACTTTAAAAGGTTATTTTATGGTACCTGAATCTCAATAAAGCTGTTATTTTTTAAAAGTCACACAGCTGGGTGAGTGAGAGGAGGGAGAGGTGAGATGACAGCGTGCACGTGCTTGACGCCAAAGCCCATGTCCCTAACCACTACACTAACTGCCCTGCTTGATGGAGACTGACAGGAGCTCTCACATATGTTGCAACTCACATCCGTGGAGAAAATTGCCTTGAGAAAAAGAGCTATTTCCCCCCCACACACACACACACAATCCCTTTCTCCTTCCATTTTTTCTATGTTAAAACTGCAGTTGATACAGCCAGCAGAAGCTTCACCAGGGGAAAAAGGCTTTGTTTTTTCCAGGAGAGACAAAGCATTACATTAAAGAGACAGCTCTCTGGATGGTGCGGGGACCAAGCCCAGAACCCTTTAGCAAAGATGCTCTATCCCTCTCTGACTTTAGAATTTCCAGACCGGGGGGTAGTAAAGACAGGAATCCATCCGCACGGAGGTCTCCTCTCCACAGGACAAATCACCTGTCCTCTTGCAATGAACCCACAGGCAGGCACGTGTGTCATGTGACCTGACAGTGTGGATGTAGTGATTTAAGTAGACAATTAGGACCTGTGGCAGGAGGCTCACACTTTAGTGGTTAAAGGAGAAGCCAGGGTGAGAATGTAGACTTGGTGCTCACTGATCGTTATATACAGAGGTTCATTAAGCACCGGGAAAGTGGGACTCTAAAACTTCTTTTCCATATTTTGAGGTGGGGAAAAGGTGTTTGTTCTTGCTGGCCTGATGTGTAGTCTGCCCAGGACTGTGGCAATTTCTCTTCGGTTGAGACCTCCCCATGCCCGGTGCTCTGCTACCTAATTGATTTTCCAGAGTCTGACATATGGGATCAGGTAGGTGGGCTCCCATCAGGGCCCCACACTGGTGATGTGGTTCCTACACTCATGCAAATGTTAGATCACAAATCCAATTTAAACCGGGGTTCCCTTGAGCTGAGAGATAATTTGCCTTTAATCCTCTTCCGGTTGGCTATTATCTAAGCTTCCTCATCTGAGACATGACACTGTAAGAAATGTCCACAAGTCTTGAGCGCACCCAGAAGGAGTCCCCAGCATACACACACCCTGCCAGAAACACTGTTTCTAACCACAGAGTTTCAGGTTTTGACCCAGACCTTGAACCCAACCCAGATCTTGCTGCCATCTCCCTCACCACCCACCTTGCATTCCCAGACCTGGTCAAGGAAACCATCCACGGCTGGTTCAGGGACGATGCCCTGCCCTGGGGTCCGCCCCTCTGACTGGGGGTTCTGTTCACGTGGGGAGTATTTGGCCACCCTGTCGGTTTGGGGACCACAAGGTAATAGGAGCTCTCCCCTCTCATTCTTCATGCCTTTTGTTATTTTTAATCACCCACCTATCAGGGCCAAATTGCCTTGTCGCTGCTTCAGAGCTTGCGTGTGACAGAGGGAGCTGCTATTGCTAATGCATGCCGTCACTCGGGCACGTTTCACTTGCCTCAGTTTGACAGCCACACAATAGCCACCTTCCCGCAAAAGAAAACTGTGATTTAGTGGGGAGAGAATGTGGGGCAACAGCCAGATTTGTCTCTGGGTCTCCAGCAGGCTCTCTTGGCACAGCCTCCAACTGCAAAGCCCAAGAACGATCGGCCCCCAGGAAGCAGACCGGTCTGAAGCCGGGGTTACTTCAGAGCTGCTGGCAAAGAAGGTGGGGGCTGCTTCCTCTGAATAGGCTGTCTCTATAGGAGAAAAGCAAATCTGTTTGTTTTTTTTCCATTACTTTCTCCATTGCCCAGTAGCGGCTGAGCAGCCTTTTCTTAACTTGGTAATTGCAGTAACAATGTTATCTGGAAATTACTGTTTGCAGATGCGGCCTGAGTCAGCTCCCTACACCGGAGTCATTCTGAGAGGGCGGAGGAGAAGGGAGCTCAGCATGGCTTTCCTGGGGTGGGTGGATGGGTGTGTGGGATGGGGGTGGGGGGTGCATATTTCATGTTCGTGAGGCTTCCCCCTGGCAGGGCTGGGACAGGACCCAGCAGCCCATCACTACGTGCTGCCATCTGAAGGAGCCCATCTAACAAAGGTCGTGAGACCTGTGCCATGAAGGAAAGGCAAATTCAGGCAACAGGCTGATTATGGGTACCTCTGCATGTGACCATATTTGGAGACAGGGTCTTTACAGAGGTGATCAAATGAAAGTGAGATTATGAAGGTGGGCCTCCATTAGACACAACTGGTGTCCTGACAAGAAGAGGAAATTGGGATGCAGAAATACCTGTATATGGATGGTGATATGAAGAGACAGAAGGATGAGATGTCCATCTACACAAGCCCAGGAGAGAGGCCTGGAACAGATCCTGCCCTGATAGCTCTCAGAAGGGACCAACACTACTCACACCTTGATCTCGAGCTTCTAGTCTCCAGAACTGGGGGACAATGCATTTCTGGTGTTTCAGCCCCCAGCATGTGGGACTGTTACATCAGCCCCAGCAAACGAACACAGGATTATATCCAGGGCCTCCAAATATGTGGATTGGAGGGGAATGGGTATCTTTTCACTCTTTTCACATACTCACCTTACCA
>SJYA01003469.1:33510-79593 GCA_006410615.1 Neotragus moschatus
TGCTAAGAAACACGATATTTACAAAAATGCATCTGTGACACCCATGCATAAAATCAGTAGTGATAACAATGCTTGAGAAAATCTAAAGAGTTAATTTCTGAAATAATATTTGAATTTCTCCATATTACAAAGTAGGTGTTATAATATCTTCCAAATACAATCACTGTACCATCTCTCTCTACAAATTTTGCAAGCTGCATATTACTCAGTATCCATCAAGAATAAACACAAGAACAATATATAATTGATGATGGCAGAAAGAACCAACTAATCAGAACTCATCTCTGCTACCCATCAGTATTTTGGGTGCTTTCATATCCAATCAACTAATTATCTACCATCAAGCCTCACACAATGTGTATGAGATAAGACATAATGAAAATTATAAATTGCTTGTATGTTATACTCATTATTGTAAAATGTGTTCCAAACTAATGTTTATGTCAATAAAGTAATTAAAATGATAATTAAATGGAGTACTGTGTACACAGAAACATCTTGTTTTAAGTGTGTAGCTCAAAAGACCAGAAATACCAATGTAGGGGTTATAATCCCAGTTTAACTACATCGTAAATATTCCTCATAATAGGAGATCAGTTATCAAGAAAGTACTTAAAATTAAGGACACATTCTTGGCCTCGCTGAAAATATGATTTGGCTGTATGGAAGGGAATACATCAGCTCTGGAGGACTGGTGCTTTTAGAGCCAAGCAGCACACAGAAAAGAAGGGTAACGTGGGAAATGCTTTCCTTTAGACTCTGGATTGGTGTGATCCAACCTCCCTCCCTACACTGAAAAATAAATTCTCTTTTAATTGTGTTTTTTCTCAATCTAAGGTTATGCAAGTTTGCATTCTCAAAACGCATTCCCACAGAGGGAGGAGGGAAGCCAGCCAGCTGGGGCAGCCACAGTTTGAAGTGGACAATCCACCCGCTTAGATTTGAGAGGTGACTTCATTACTGCATTTTCAATAATAGCAGCATTCAGAATGGTCTCAAAAGTCACCAGGATAATAGGACTATTATCTCTCTCAGCAATATCTAATAAAAAGCTCTTAAGCACATCCAGTCCCTGGTTTTATAAAACATGCAGTAAATGATCTCCCAAGAATGTTTGGTGAGTCGGCAGCATTTCTTTCTGTATTCAGCCAGCTTTTCTCCCCATGGTGGGGGAAGATGATGGGCAGTGTTGGAGGCAGCCACCCCTGAGACAGCTTCTAGCTGCAGGTGGTCTGCAGGAGGAAGGAAAGGTTCCCACCAAAGAAATCTTTAGGAAGAAAGTTGGTGAGCTTTCAGAACACTCTCTATACAGTGAATTCAAAAATTAAGCCTCCATGAGTTTTTTATACAAATTGTCATTTCACAAACTGCCTAAGAGAGCCATTTGATTTTAAACATCCTCTCTGATCTGGTGGGGCAACTGGAGGAGAAGTAGAGTGAGGGTGGAAAGGTAAAAAAAGGAGTATTATTACTCCAGGTACATGTCCAAGCTGTGTCTAGATATATGATATATGTACAGAGAACTCCAGGGTGATGTTATCTGGATGGACACAGCCCAAATTATGCTGGGCAAAAAAATTCTATGGCCAAGTCATAGAAATCCTTCCCATTCTACACCCCAATCGTAGAAACACAACGAACATTAGCATATTAAAGGCTCAAAGAATTCCTACAATGAAAAGACTCAATAGGTTTCTTTAACCCGCTGTTTCCCAAATATATTGGATCATAAAACTCCTTTTTTTCCTGAATAACAACTAATATTCTATGGTAATCCTTTTATAGTAATATTTTATGCTAAAGCACTTAGGAAAAATGAAATCTAGAAATTTCATATCTAAAAGAATTTTACCTTGCATATCTGCATAATTGACAGAAAAGTGAGGTTATTTTCTTTCCCTCTGAATTGATTTGTCGCAATATTCACAACATTTGCATGGCATAAATAAGACCATACAGCCAAAGTTTCCAAGGGAAGTTGTTTAACACTAATAAGATTTTTTTAAAGTCACAGTTAAAAAACTCTGATTTTCAATTAGGCGATGACAATCACGTGCTGAAATTCTCAAAATAATCACCCAGAGCTACATTTATGACTCTCCCACCAGACCTGCCTAGTGGTCACAACTGAACGCAGAAATAGACCTTTTAAGTGGAGAAACTCACTGTGTTCCTGGGTGCTCTACAAATCAAAGACCCAAAATTTATCCTGTATGATCAGCTCAGCAAAACCTTTGATAAAGCTTTTCAAGCTGAATTCCATAGGGAAGTTCAGAACTGTGTTTGGCCAAGTGATCCAGTGATGGTTTTCCTTTGTTTTGGAGGCTGCTTAATTTCTTGCAGAGGAAGACAAGTTTCCCAGAGAAATTGTATTAGAAGACAAGCAAATCCACAGAATGTCAATCTCTGTGTTGCTGTCAGTTTTCCTGCGCGGTCTGACCCTCTCTCTGCTGCTACTGCTGCTGCTAAGTCGCTTCAGTCGTGTGGAACTCTATGCAACCCCATAGACTGGACTATGCAGCCCACCAGGCTCCGTCGTCCCTGGGATTCTCCAGGCAAGAACACTGGAGTGGGCTGCCATTTCCTTCTCCAATACAAGAAAGTGAAAAGTGAAAGTGAAGTCGCTCAGTCGTGTCCAACTCTTAGCGACCCCATGGACTGCAGCGCACCAGGCTCCTCCATCCATGAGATTTTCCAGGCAGGAGTACTGGAGTGGGGTGCCATTGCCTTCTCCAGACCCTCTCTCTAATGAGACTAAACACCTCTGTTGTTAAAAAGCCAAGCCATCAGCACCTGAATGAACGCATCACAATGAATGCAGGGAGCTCAGCCCTGGCTCCCTTGTCAATGGCATTTTGCTCGATGATTCCAGGTAACCTTTCCACATTGTCTGCCAGGGTTCTTTAAAGAATTCTTGATCTGAGAGATGCTACACCACGGCTCTAGTTACTGATCAGTCCATTTCACATTGGTTGTGAACACTCTGCACTCCAAGGATTACATTCCATTCCCAATGTTAGTCGTAATAAAAATGGCTCTAATTTTGTCTCTAATTTATTGTTAGATTTTCAGCTCATGGAATGTCCGTGAACCAGGCAAACTGAAGGGGGAAGAAGGGGCTGAAGGATTAGGTTCCCATGAGAACAAGAACAAGGCTGGTTTGATTGACTGCTGTCGAAATAACGGCATTTCTCTAATTATGAATGAGCATTATGGAACCACCTCTGAGGCAGCCTGTGGCATCTCCATTTCTACTTGTGTTAGTGAAAGCTGCTGGACTATATATAATTAATATTAATGATGAGTACACTCTATAAACTATGGACCTCGATTTTTTAAACATATTTTTACCTTTTCATGCTATACAAGTGAGCATCACTTTGCACAATAGATTTGTTTCTGGAAAGTGCATGTAAATTGATGTTTTGAAAATCAAACCATATTGTGAATGCATGAGATGAACTTACTATTTAGAGGAAACCTGCGGTGAATCATTTTCAAAGTGAAGGATTCTTTTTAAGGGTGAAAAATTACCTTTTTATCTGTTTGGAAATATATGCGAGAATTTTGTGACAGGTTTGCTTCAAGTGGGAAAACATCTTTCTATATGTCCTTTCTTCTCCTCTCCCACGTAAAATTGTGAGCCACAGGCATTCAGTGATAACCATCACTCAGCCAGACTACCCTGGGATGGAGTGGGCAAGTGGATGTGCATATTCTCAGGTTTTCATTATGAGAGCCTGTCATGATTTGTCAACTTTGTCCCTTGCCTTCTTTTGCAGAGGAGGAGCTATTGAAATGCTGTTACTGAGAAACACTGCTTTGAAACCTTTGTATATATGCACCATTCATGTTATGGAATTAAACTAAGAAAATAGTTTCAAACTAGGTTCAAACGGGGGGAATTTTCTTATGGCTTTAAACTAGACCTGGTTTGACATGCTCTGATGCGCATGTCTCATTATGTCTCATTATACTTTTATTTACATGGAATTAAAAGACAACAAATTTGACCTGAAACATGATTTTGTTTTTAAGAGGCAAGTTACTTTAGTTTAGATCTAAATGTTTTAGCAAGAATAACAGAAGAATGTTCTAGAAAAATACTTCCTATTATTCTATAATTTTGGAACAGGGCTTCTAGGAGTTTAATATAAAACTCGATGCAAAAGAATGGTCTTCAGGAGCCCTGCTCTTCCACAGAGGTGGCCTCTTAACCAGGATAATTCAGGCTGTCCAGAGGAAAAAAATCACTCTCCAGAACATGGAAATTCATTTACTTGTACTGATACATTTATTTTACCTACAGTTTCAGTTTCTTATAATAATAGAGGTGCCAGCAGACAATAAAAGTGATGCTGGATTCTAAATTAGGTTATAGATTGGAAAGATTTCATTGAACTTCCTTTGATTGTGTTTTATATTTAATTTCTGTCACATTCACAATCAAATTGCTAAAGACAATTCTTTGCTCAGAATTGTTATCTTCTAAAACTCTTTCAGATCTTCACTTATTATACGACCTAACTAAATTCCTTATAGTACACTTTTCCTAGCAAGAGAAGAAAAACAATTAGTCTGTTGGGCCTGAAAAAGATGTTCTAAAAAAGGACACATAAGCAAATGTTTTTCAACACTGCCTGTCTACTTTATGGTGATATACTCTTACCCCGGGGCTTAGGACTGAGCAAAATAGCACCTCCGTGGATTATTTATCATAGTTCACTCAGTAATGTGTTTACTAAACTACTGTTACAACTATGTGCTGATATATTTTGATATACAGTATGTCTTACAATAGTGTGTCTTCTGAAATTTCATTCTTATGTTTAAAAACTATTTGAATGTTACTTTACCTTTCCTCTCAGCAAAACCAAGCTTATTTCTCAAGGGATTCAAAATCAAGTCTGATCATAATTAAAGGCAGAGTCTGAAATGTCTTTTAAGACCAAGGAAACAGATATGCAACATCAAGAATGATTTGACCAGGCAAGGGATTAGAGTGCTTATTTCACAGAATGTTGGGGGCTTGTTCATGAAATTTTATTCGTTTTGTTGTTGTTGTTGTTGTTGTTGTTATTCAGACGAATCCTTTATGCATGCCAGAAAACGAGGGAAATTGGAAAAGGATTCTGTTACTTGATTAGATTAGAACACTGCCCATGTGTTGCTCTAATATTTCAGAAATAGTCATTCACATAGATGTCAGCCAAGCAATCCACAATTATGAAATTACCCCAGTGGTGATTTTACCAAAGGTGAGAAGCTGTCCTGGGAATCAGAGACAGAAAACGTCTTGGGTCAAGTTCTGGCCCTCTGTTATCTCTGAGAACATGTTTACATTTGCCAAGACAATGGAGTCTGGTAGATTCCAGGATTGGCAGCAGGTGGCATTTCAGGAGTCTCTTACTGGAGTCAGCCTGACATAGGCTCAAGACATGAACCCACCATTATTGGCTGAAAGAACTTAGCTTCCATTCATGAAACTTAGTTTCTTCTGGGTAAAATGTGGGTGAGAGTGGTGCCAACATCTCACTGGATTGTGAATGTTCAATTAGCTAGTGGACATAAAACATTCGGTAGAGTACCTAGCTTGTTTGTTTGTTTGTTTTTAAATAATCACAGAATTAAAAGCACAAGTGTGGCTGTGACAAGATGCTGTGGTGAGCTCCCAAGAAGAAGAAAGTGCTTGTTTCCCAAAGTGGATGAATTTGACACATTTCCACCATTCTTCACTTTTGCCCTTGGGTCCTGGAGTAAGTGAATCCAGAGGAAAGGCTTGTTCTGGAGAGGTCTTCCTTGAACTGGGAGCCTCTGGGAGAATTCAGGGAAATAGAAGGAAGGACTCCCCAAGTGACTGAAGAGTAGAATGCAGCACAAAGGGCTCTGCCTCAGAGCATACAGTATTCATGACAGCATTAACTTCAAGCATAATGAATAAAACAGTTAATGTCTAATGAGAACTGCCTGTGTACCAAGCACTATAATAAGCAGTTCAATCCTTTAGTGCTATCATGCAGGTGCTATTATCATCCCCATTTTACAGATGAAGAAACTGAGTGACAGAAAGGTTAAGTAACTTGGCCAAAGTGAAGTGAAAGTTGTTCAGTCATGTCTGACTCTTTGTGATCCCATGGATTAATACAGTCCATGAAATTCTCCAGGCCAGAATACTGGAGTGGGTTGCTGTTCCCTTCTCCAGGGGATCTTCCCAACCCAGGGATTGGACCCAGGTATCCAACATTGCAGGCAGATTCTTTACCAATTGAGCAGTGAAATTGGGACTTGAACCCAGGCTCTGGAGCCTGTCCACTTAAATCTCGACATTACATGGATTTCCATGACTAAACTACTTAGACACGTACATGTGCACACACTCACACATTTTTATTTCTTCTTATGACATTACCTTTTCAATATGGATTGAGGAATATAAAAGATCTCAAAAAATGTTATTTTAAATTCAGAATAGCTGACACCTTCTGGATCCTTGTTTGACTATGTACTATTCACTCGAGAACAATTTCTGGTTATCTACCATGCAGCAGGTTGTGTACTAGTTGCTAAGAAAGCACAGGTGAATCCATACCACCCTTGGCCCTAAGGAGAGACTTGTGAACCTATTATGTCATTAGAGCCCAAGGTGTTACCTGAGGTTCTAGAACCCTCTCAAGGGGAATACTGGTAGTGTTTACTGGGCTTTCCTAAGCATTTCTTGGGTTGTAGGAAGATTGCAATTCCGTCATTATCGTCCCAGTCTCCTCGGCACACAGACTGACCAAACCAGGCTGAAGAGACACTCAGGGGATATGAGAGGTTATCCCCTCAGGTCTTCAGCCAGAGCCACCCCTCTGTGAAAGGCTAGAGTTCCTGTTGCTTCACATCCCTCCCCTAGCTACCTGATATCATCCTGTTGCCTCCCATCCTTTCCCCAGCTACCTGATATTGTCCAACAGGTTGAATATTTGCTCTCTGTTGTGTGGGAGAGTCTGCCAACTTTCCCAGAGTGAGATCATCACTTCTGGTGGGAAACTGCTCCTTTCAGAGCGTTAAAGAGGTATTTTTTAATGTGTTGCCTAAGAAACACATTCCAATCCTGTTGTAGTGTGTCAAAAAAAGCCCAATCAAATTTTTTAAAAGCCTGTTATGGAACCACAGACGGAGCCCAAACTAATTATAAAGCCAGAGTCACCATGAACTGCTTGTCTTGAGAGAGAAATAAATACAAAAGGAAGGATGGAGAATTTCTGGAATTTCAAATTCCTCAATCCCTCATCTGCTTCAGAGGTGAGATGCCCCATATTGCTTGGTTCCTACTTCCCTCGCTTTGGGAGCAGCTCTTTACGCCACTGGGCAAATCAGCGCCGGCCTGCTGGCTTGATCTGCAAGTCTGTCATGTGACTGCTCTGTTACTTCCCTCCTCTGCAGAATCCTGGGCCCAGTAGCCTGTGGTTTGACAGTGGCTGCCATGTGGACTATGGGCCACTGAGGTTTGTCTGTGAAGGACCTCCCAGGAGTATCTTTTCTCAGTATCTTTACATCTTTTCTGTGTCTCTTGGCTTCCTGTCACCCTGAATATCACAACTCTCTGTGAATACTATAAATTGAACTGACGCTGATTTAAATTTCACACAGAATATTGCTCTGCTTCAAACCACAACCATTTTTTATATTTAAAAAATTCATCAAGATATAATCTCTTTGTGCCACCCCCCCCAAACACACACATACACACACACACACCAGACAGAAAGGCAGATTATTTAAATCAAGAGGCTGTCTCTAACAATCTTAAGTGACCTTTCTTCAAAGTTCATGGCAGCAGTGAACTTTTAAATTTCTTGTGACTGTCAGGATCTAATTTTCAAGGTATGGTTACCACAGTAGCAACCTGGAATTTTAATCCAGTTGTAAAGGTCAAGACAGGTCACTGGCTTCAGGTCCTCTGTAACCTCAGAAAAAAACAGCCCCCCTCCTCAAAAGCATGAAGATAGAGTAAATCTAACTCCCCAATTCCATTCTCTAAGACAGTGGGATTGAAAAACTGTATGTGATTAAAAACAACAACTATTCAGATTCTTTTTCAAATGCTCAAACTGTCACTGAATCAAATAATGAATGATCCCTTGTGGATGGAGCATCCAGAAGTGTGCTGGGGGCATCTAAGCTAAGTAGAAGAGTGGTCCACATACAACTGGCTTCCAGTCCAGCATCACTCTCTTGTCTGCACTGGGAATTGATCCTTTGATCCAAACCACATCAACAAAACATTTGTGAGAAGTAATGGCAGATACTAGCAAAAAGAGAACTCAGTTAGGGCCCAAGAAGTGGGACAAGAAGCCTTGCAACAGTGAGTTGTGTGAGCTTAGGGCCCACGCTTATGCCATCTGAGCAAGACTTTCCTCAGTGATAACATGAGGCGAGAATTAATGCCAAATGATGGTTGGCAAAGCCCATTCAGGAGTCCCCTAATGTTGGTGCATTTCACGATGGAGTCTGAGCAATAGCACATCTCTCTGTTACATCTGTTGAAACAAAGGCTCAGAAAAATGCCAGGCGACTTCATCAAGTCACATGGCAGGAAGAGCGAGAGCTGCAATTGGAGCCACCCGGAAGCGCAGGCCCAGCAGCTGAGGCCCCTCCTCTGTCTTCTGGCTCCCAGAATTGAGTCAAGCCCAAATATAACAAAGAAGATGTCATAGAACCAGAAGAGTATTGTCTGTTTCTGTACTTAATTCATAATTGTTCAACTGAAACTTTATACAAGTGTGGTAGAAAGGGCCTCAGAAAGAAAAGTTCGAGTTTTGTACTTCAAGAATCCTAGACTCTGTCTCTAATCATACCTGGCTTTGTCATCTTGAAATAGTCATTGAAAGGCTCTGAGATGCAATTTCCTTCTCCATAAAATCAGTTTCCTTTTGCAAAGGGGCAGTGAAGACAAGTGAAGTAGAGAAGTGTGGCACAGCCCAGAGGACGTCAAGCAGTCCTGGTTCCAGCATTATCACCGGCATTGGCTGTCTGTCCGTAGGTGTCTGGGGTGTTGGCTAGGTGCCCTTTTTGAGCCTTTGAGAGAGGAATCTTGGGAGTGGAGATGATGACATCCCACCTCAGAGATGCTGCGAGGATGACACAGCTAATGCTTGTGAAATGTTGGCCCCAGCGCCTGGCCCACAGATGGTGCCTGCAAATGACTCTAAGGACGCGATGACTCTAAGGACTTCCCTGGTGGTCCAGTGGTTAAGAGTCTGCCTTCTAATGCAGGGGATGCAGGTTCAATCCCTGGTCCAGGAACTAAGATTCCCACATATGGCTGGTCAACTAAGCCTAGGCACCAAAACTATAGACCTCTGTGCACTGCAACTACAGAGCCCTGTACTGCAATAAGAAAAGCCCTCATGCTGCCACTAGAGAAGCCCCTGCATACCACAACTAGAGAGAACGAACCTGCAGCTGCAACAAAGACCCACCACAGCCAAAGGTGACTCTTCACGACACAGGCACACAGCTCACATGCAGTTAGTTTGCTTCCCTTTGGCCCATGTTACATGATATATGAGAATGATTTTGGAGAAATATAGAATGACGCTTGGAATTTCTAGACACTGTAGACAATTTCTAGAAATTACAAGCACTACATCCTTTTCTGGATTTTTCTTTCAAAATATAGCAATATCCCACATAGTTATGATACTGAGTTATCTAATGGGTATTTTTTTAAAAGTGGGCAACTGTTGCAAAAACAAGGTAACTCCTGAACTTACGCAGTGGGGATGAGAGGACTGTTGGTTGCTCTGTAAATCATGACCTTCAATGACCTTTGCTTCTTCATCACTCTCTCAGGCATCCTAGAACTTCGCTGAGGACCAAGTGGTATATTAGGGGTTGTACTTGGGTGCCAAGATCTCACAGGGCAGCAAAGACAAACAACTGTGTCCCACTGGGTTTCATAAAGCATATTCCAACCCCACCGTTCTCTGTCCCAATGCTGGCAGCATATTTGCAAATGTCAATCAAACAGTTTTGAGACCTTTTCCTTTTCTGGTCCTCATATTGCAGTGGAAGCATGAACCACAGAAAAAAGCATTTGTCTGATTTTTCTACTAATTTTGTGGCTATGATCATGCAAGCACCTGCCATGTTCTACTGACATTGCTACCCACTCATTAGTAAAGTGGAAAGGCTTTTCAGCAGTTCTGAGAAGATGTCAAGAACAGACCACTTAAACAGAATGTTCCTGATACTGTAATTGGGGTGAAGTATGTGGCTGACTGTGAAATATTTGATAGGATGGAAAAGCAGAATGAATAGCTCAGAAGCAGGGTGGATATCCCTTCTCATCTTTTCCAGGTTCAGTTGGGTAGGGTTTTGTTTTGTTTTGTTTTCAGGAGGGGTTGTTTGTTTCTTTTTAATTTCTAAGAATGATCCATGGGGCTTTTTGCACTGCAGCTATATTTTCTTCACCTGGTCCTGGAAGACTTGTCTATGCTCTGACTGATGAGTTCTTGCCCCACAGCATCTGGAAAACATGGGGACAAGGCAGCACACTCTGATGAAAGGCAGAATCTGTGCTTCCAGGCCCAGTTCCACCACTCCATAGCTGGCCATCTAATAGGGTTGCTGTAACACTCACATGATGTTCATGTATTGTGTGAAAGTGCTATCAAATTCACAATCACTGGGCATGTGAAAAGTAGTCCTGGTCATGGTATTTTACAACCTAGTAATTGAAAAAAGAGCGTGCACATCTGTGCAAGCATCTCATTAGGTCAGATGCATTAGAGGGGCTTGATACTCTGGGAGACAGGATGTGCATGTGTGTGTGTGTGTGTGTGTGTGTGATCAGAACATTACATTCAGTGATTGTTCTTGCTCAGTTGCTCAGTCATGTCTGACTCTTCGTGACCCCATGGACTATACCACACCAGGCTTTTCTGTCCTTCACTATTTCTGGGGATTTGCTCAAACTCACGCCCATTGAGTTGGTGTTGCCATCCAACCATCTCATCCCCTGTCATCCCCTTCTCCTCCTGCCTTCAATCCTTCTCAGCATCAGGGTCTTTTCCAATGAGTCAGCTCTTCATATCAGGTGGCCAAAGAGCTTCAGCTTCAACATCAGTCCTTCAATGAATTCTCAATGATTTTCTTTAAGATTGACTGGTTTGATCTCCTTGCAGTCCAAAGGACTCGCAAGAGTCTTCTCCAGCACCACAGTTTGAAAGCATCAGTTCTTCAGTGCTCAGCCTTCTTTATGGTCCAACTTTCACATCCATACATGACTACTGGAAAAACCATAGCTTCGACTAGATGGACCTATGCTGGCAAAGTGATGTCTCTGCTTCTTAATACACTGTCTAGGTTTGTCATAGCTTTTCTTCCAAGGAGCATGTGTCTTTCAATTTCATGGCTATAGTCACCATCTGCAGTGATTTGGGAGCCCAAGAAAATAAAGTCTGTCATTGTATCCATTCTTTCCCCATCTCTTTGCCATGAAGTGATGGGACTGGATGCCATGATCTTAGTTTTTGGAATGCTGAATTTTAAGCCAGCTTTTTCATTCTCTTCTTTCACCTTCGTCAAGAGGCGCTTTAGTTCCTCTTCATTTTCTGCCATTAAGATGGTGTCATCTGCATATCTGAGGTTATTGATATTTCTCCCAGCAAACATGATTCCAGCTTGTGCTTCCTCCAGCACAGTACTTGGCATGATGCATTCTCCATATAAGTTAAATAAGCAAGGTGACAGTATACAGCCTTGATGTACTCTTTTCCCAATTTTGAACCAGTCCATTGTTTCATGTCTAGTTCTGTTGCTTCTTGATCTGCATACAGGTTTCACATGAGGCAGGTAAGGTGGTCTGTTATTCCCATCTCTTTAAGAATTTTCCACAGTTTGTTGCGATCCACACAGCCAAAGGCTTTAGTTTCGTCAATGAAGAAGAAGTAGATGTTTATCTAGAATTTCCTTGCTTTTTCTAATCCAAGAGATGTTGGCAATTTGACCTCTGGTTCCTCTGTTTTTTCTAAATTCAGCTTGTATATCTGGAAGTTCTTGGTTCATGTGCTGTTGAAGTTTAGCATGAAGGATTTTGTGCATCATCTTGCTAGCATGTGAAATGAGCGCAACTGTCAATAGTCTGAGCATTATTTGGCATTGCCCTTCTTTTGGATTGGAACGATAACTGACCTTTTCCATTCCTGTAGCCACTACTGAGTTTTCCAAATTTGCTGGTATACTGAGTGCAGTACTTTAATAGCATCATCTTTTGGGATTTGAAATAGCTCAGCTGGAATTCCATTACTTCCACTAGTTTTGTTTGCAGTAATACTTCATAAGGCCCACTTTGACTTCACATTCCAGGATGTCTGGATATAGGTGAGTGATCACACCATTGTGGATATCTGGGTCATTAAGATCTTTTTTGTATAGTTCTTCTGTGTATTCCCAGAGAAGGCAATGGCAACCCACTCTAGCACTCTTGCCTGGAAAATTCCACAGACAGAGGAGCCTGGTGGGCTGCAGTCCATGGGGTCGCTAAGAGTCGGACACGACTGAACGACTTCACTTTCACTTTTTACTTTCATGCACTGGAGAAGGAAATGGCAACCCACTCCAGTGTTCTTGCCTGGAGAATCCCCGGCAAGGGGGAGCCTGGTGGGCTGCCGTCTCTGGAGTCACACAGAGTCGGACACGACTGAAGTGATTTAGCAGTTTAGCAATCTGTGTGTTCTTGCCACCCTTCTTAACCTCTTCTGCTTCTCACTCCCATTTACTGTTGAAAATCTTTAGGAAAACTTAGAAATAGGGCCATCAATTGATAACACTGGGAATAATTTTTAAATTTTTTAAAATAAGGTTGTAAAATAAAGCAACTTTTCAATAAAATAAAGCAATTTCCACATTGGTAAGCATGAAAGGTGATGGACAAAACTGTCATAAAAACCAACCCAAGTATCAGTTCTGTTTTTTTTACTTTCATATACGAAAATAGAGATTTCTAGAGAGAAATGTTGGTACCATCACAGGCCACCAAAATCACCCTTGTGGGAATTGCTAGGAATGGTGAAGTCCCTTACAGGTTTGGATCACCCCACCTCACCAAAGGAAGCATCTTCCAGGCATGTGACAAAATTTGGCTGCTAGCCTTGAGCTGCTTCTGCCCCTCCTGCTGCTGCTGAGTCAATTCAGTCATGTCCGACTCTGTGCGACCCCATAGACAGCAGCCCACCAGGCTCCCCCGTCCCTAGGATTCTCCAGGCAACAACACAGGAGTGGGTTGCCATTTCCTTCTCCAACACATGAAAGTGAAAAGTAAAAGTGAAGTCACTCAGTCGTGTCCGACTCTTAGCGACCCCATGGACTGCAGCCCACCAGACTCCTCCGTCCATGGGATTTTCCAGGCAAGAGTACTGGAGTGGGGTGCCATTGCCTTCTCCAGGCCCTGAGCTGAGGCTGAGGTATCTACAGAGTGTCCCCATCAGCACCCATGAGCATGTGCTGTGTCAGAGAGCCTGACTCAATGACAGTGTTCTGATTTAATCCTTTCCCTGATAGAAAGCAAATGACAGGGTCCATTTTAGCCCACACTGTGCTTGGGCTTCCCTGGTGGCACAGTGGTAAAGAATTCACCTGCCAGTGCAGAAGACACAGGGTTCGATCCCTGGGTCAGGAAGATCCCCTGGAGGAGGAAATGGCTACCCACTCCAGTATTCTTGCCTGGGAAATCCCATGGACAGAGAAGCCTGGTGGGCTACAGTCCATGGATCATGAAGTCAAATGACTGTGCATGCATGCAACTGTTCAGTCTACTTTGGTCTGACACCAGGGAAAGATCATAGGCGAATTCCAAGGGGATGGCTTAAGTGCATGTCAAGAGTATGTGCTCTGGAGTCTGTCCAGTAGTGGTTCTGTTACTGTGGCCCATAGGGTGACTCACTCAAATCTTAGAGTTTTGGTTTCTGCTGCTATAGAATATAAGGTGCTGACTCCCATGAGTCTGTAAAGAGAGAAAGTTCCTGACATACTTGCTGCAGGTGTTCAGTAGGTAGGAGCTGGTTGAGATACTGGTGTTATCCATGGAAGTTCTCACTAACCTGTGAGCTTGTTGGTGAGAAGTGTTCATGGTTTCACTCTGCACAACCACCCTGTGTTGCCCAGAGCCTTACCACATAATAGGAGCTCAAAGCATTTTTGTTGTAAGGAATGAAATAGTGAATGAATGAATATAAACATGGATGCAAATCAGGTAGAAAAGACGACATACTTGACTTTTTCCTGAGAGAAAAAGAGATGTTTGTTTCTAATTACAGACATGTCTCAAAATCCACCTGAAACATACAAATCTTGGGCACCTGAACAAAGACACAAAAAGCAAATCTGATCTTTCAAGATTTATGCTTCCAGAGCACAAACATCTATGTTTGCAGCTTTTGTAATGAAAGCAGAAATCCACAGCTCCTGTCAAAGGTGCCCCAGTTTTCAGTCTTGGTGTCTGTCAAGCACCAGCAGCTTCAATACTTCTTGACGTGCACATTGCAAATGCCAATATTGCTTGTTGTCACATTAGCCAATATACAGTCCTCAAAATAAAATCCTCTTGATGTCTGATTACTTTTCTTAAGGACCTCATGCTGATTCATTTCAAACTGTGAATTACCTTTAATTCACAGCTTGAAAAGGCTGCCAAATTTTGTTTTCTCTGCTCCCAGGTGGCTGTCCCTGATGTAGTGGAGAACTTCCAAAAATATATTAAGTACTTAGGAAAAGTTGGCATGCTCTAAGGTGCAGGGCATACAAGATGGGTTAAATGCAAGAGCTGGCATATGTCTCAGTTTGAGAGTTGGAATGGCTGCGACCAGTGACAGTCACCAAGATTACCAGTTTATTGGGAGAGTTTAGTTTGGCTTTTGTAAGCCTGAAACTGATTAGTAGTATTTCTAAATTCCAAGTACCAAATCATCTATTCTGATTAAGAATTAATCTGATTATGAAAATAACAGTCATTTTTCCCCTGCCTCGTTACACATTTACTTTGCTCCAGAAATTGTATCTAAATAGAAGACCAAATTAACTGCTTAGGAAAGAACATATGAAATTGCCCAAATCTCAAATCAGATTCTTAAAGGAAACATTTTCCATGATGAAAGTTTTTGTAGAAAGATGGTCAAAATTTTCATGCATTTTTTTTTGTGTGTTTTGGAGTTTTATTGATAAAAAAAATTATTTAAAAGGGGTTCAGGATTGGGAACTCATGTACACCAATGGTGGATTCATGTCAATGTATGGCAAAACCAAGACAGTATTGTAAAGTAAAATAAAAAATAAAATAAAAATTCATCTAAGAAATTATGTAGCACTTGCTACTGGTCATAGCAAACTAGAAAATCTTCTTATTATCTTTCTATTCCCTGTGATAACAAAGTCTTCATACCCCATAGAGAAAAGATGAGAAATAATGCTTTTTTAGTTAAATCAAGCAACTTTAACCAGGTTTGGAATCATCAACTTCAGCTCTTCAAGTCGATTGAAGGTTTATGTCCAGGTACAAAATGCCAAATTTGGTGACCAAATCCCTGACTGCATCAGATTCCATGAGGAGGGACAACTCAGTGGGAAAAGAAAAGGCTTTGAGCATGCAAGCTTTCCCATAAAGAGCAATGTAACTTACTCGGCCTTCCTGTGTACTCATAGCTAACATGTCTGCTCAAGATAAACAGTCAGTTTGTCCTCCCACTGAACTGTGTATACTTCATAAGGAGGGATAATATTCTAGTGTCATTTTTCTCATCTGTAACATGGCAATTACTGGGAGCCCCTCCAGGTTGGCATGGACTGTAGCCCACCAGGCTCCTCTGTCCATGAGATTCTCCAGGCAAGAATACTGGAATGGGTAGCCATTTCCTCCTCCAGGGGATCTTCCTGACCCAGGGATCAAACCCAGGCCTCCCATATTGCAGGCAGATTCTTTACCATCTGAGCCACCAGGGAAGCCCCGCTAAATATAATAGGGTGGTGTATATAAAAGCACCTGGCATGAGACCTGGCACCTAGCCTTGGCCACGATCCACCAGCACAGTGATTATTGTTACAGATGTCTACCATTCCTGTGAGAGTGTAACTTCCTTTCCTCCTATCTGGTGCTACATTCAAGAATTTGTCCATGTGGTATGCACAGTTGTCACCCACAGTAAACTGGCCACAACTAGACTCTCTTTGTCAGGCCTTTTGTCAACTGTCTTGGTCCATGGCTGGGAAGCCTTCAGACTTGTAGCTAGTGCCATAAATGAAGAAACTGGTTTCATGGCAAGGAAAGAGCAGACTTACGGTTATATCTACCTTTATGTTGGCCTTTTATGGAAACTATCTAGGAATTCTCAACAGCACGACCTAAAACACGGGAGATATCTGATAAAAAGGAGGTCTGCATGATTTCCAACTTGACAGAATCCAAAGGCAAACAACCAAGGATGACAAACGAAATATCCAAACATCCATACATGGAGCTGCCATCTTCTCACCGGTCCTCATGAAATGAGCTAAAGTCAAGGAAAGACTAGAGGGCTACTCTTGAGTTCATGGTTGCTGTCTGAAAATGATTTACAGGAAGAATTTGATCTGTCCCTATTCAGGATGGCTCAAAAAAGACCAACAAAGTCATGTATTTTGGTAAAGCTATCGCACTGACAAATAATTGACAAGCTGATAGAGTCAACTAGATGAAGACATTTAACTTAATGAAGAATATTCAAGTTTTTTGGATTTGATTTCCATTTTCTCCTCCATTGTTCTTTAATGGTGTCATAAAGAAACTAGAAGGTAACCCACTGTCTGGGGTGTCCCTTCAATCTCTGAATCTTTTCCCTGAAATAAATGGGTGCTTTAGAGGCAGGACGGACATGGTATCACTGTAGAACTACATAACTCTGCAGCCTGAGAAATACAACTTGACCTTCAATAGCCCATGTCCCACTCTTTTGGGGGAAAGAGACCTTTTTTGAAGGAGGCTAGAAACTCCACTGGATTTAGAAGACCTGGGTGAGGCCTGTTCCAAGACTATAATACAACTTTGACTGATACAGGCTGAGGGAAACAAAACCTCCTGGGTCTTCTTTCCTCCAGAAATTATTAAGGGTTTACATTCAATGCACTTTGAGGTTGAGTTGAATTATTAGAAAGTATAACTGTTTACATTTGAATTGTGACAAGTGTTTGCATGTATACCAATATGCATATATACATATGTTTGTTATTTTGCCTCATGTCCCTCTAGGGACTCTATCTCAATGCTCTGAAATAAAAATAAATCCCCCCTTGATTTAAACTTTAATCCTCTGAATCCAAGGTCAATGCTTTCCCCCAATGCCATCAGTGTCATGGAAGTGAGACTCAAGCCTGGATCTTGAAACTCTCCCAGTTGCATGCTCTGGCCTCCTGGGAAGTCAGGGTTCCAGCTGGAACAGGTAGGATGTCACCACTTAGATGGACACCCTATAGGAAGCACTGTGTAACAGTGGAGCATGCTGGGGCAAGAAGAACTTCCATGCTCCCGAGGCCAGTGATCCCACTGCATCACAGAATCTGGTTAGTTCCAAGCTTGCACTCGGGGAACCCTGCACTGGTGTTTTCAGTCCTGGTGCTGACCCGTTTAGTCCTTATAAACAACCCAGGCCCAAATGGAAGATCTGCATTTCATCATTGGGGAAATGAGGCCAAGATGAGGAAAACAATCAAGTAGTCCAGTAGCAAAGGGACTTTGATTTACAGGGCTCCCATGTCTTCCTACTGCAGTGAGGGGCTAGGGGCTTGCCCAGGACATCCGTAAGGCTTAGGAGGGTGTCTCTCCTGCAGAACGGCTGCCTTGGGGCTGCTTCCCACCAACCTCCAGCCACTAACAGTCTGTCTACATGCAGGATGTTCTCAGATGCCTGAAGGATGACCTTGCCAGATAAAAAAGCCTAGAAACTGACTTAAAAAGCACAGTGTAGTAAAATAAGGGAGAATGACCATAATGGCTAAGTTGGTAATAATTTGGAAGCTAAAAGTGAAAGTAATTATTATAGCTCTGATCTGTCCTGTGGTAAACTTATACCCTACCACAAGAAGGTCATTTATTCCAGCTGGAGTCTGACAAACAATACTTAGACTTTAGATCAAGCAACTAAAAGAAGAGCGGTTCACTCATTAAACAGACTCAGTGTCTTCCAGTTTTACCGACAATGCCTATAGAGCACATTAGCCTTACTAAAAGCACTGTATACCCAGTGCTACTGTCTGGAGATGCAGCCTCTAGCTATAAATCACAATTGACAAGTTTATTTCTGTTAGTTACAAGCTACCAAAATACTGCACTTTATGGTCTATATGGAAATCAGCATATTTCACAGCAGGAGCCTAAAACTCTTGCTTTAGGAGTAGAATCATTTTACAATGGAAAAAATATTCTTATAAGTTTTCATGTTGGGAAATCCGCACTGATTTCCTGAATGCTCGACTGTGTGTGTGTGTGAGTGAGTGTGTGTGTGTGTGTGAGTGTGTGTGTGTGTGTGAGTGTGTGTGTGTGAATTATACTGGCTTTGGAATAAGAGTGGAGCAATTTAGGAGTAGAGGTAAGGAGAATAAGGTTTATTGTCTGCTAGGATAACAAGGGGGAGGTCAATGCAAAATGATGACTGGAAAAGCTGGAATGAACAATATCAAAGATGATTTTGGGACTTCCCTGGTGGTCCAATGCTTAAGAATCCACCTTGCAATGCAGGGGTTTGACCCTTAGTTGGGGAACTAAGATCCCACCTGCCATGGAGGAACTAAGCTTGTGTACCACAACTACTGAGCCCATGCGATTTGGAATCTGCAAGCCACGACTTGAGAGAAATCCAAGGACCACAAGGACCCAACACAGCCAAAAAAAAAAAAAAAAGAAAGAAATCAATTACCACATTTCTGTGTAATTTGGCCCTTAAATCAAAGTTTTAGTTCTTTTTTTCCTCTTCTTTCTTTCTTTTTCCCTGGATTCTTTAAATGGAGAATTCTTGGGTATTAAAATGGAACCTTGACTTATAAGGCACAGATCAGGCCAGAAAACCAAATAAGAGGACTGATGAGGAGGTCAGCGTTTGGGGGAATTTAGTACCAAACAGAGAACTAAGACCATGGAAATAGCACTGACTTTCTCAGAGCCTTGGTCTATTTGGGAGTCATTCCCAGTTGTTGTATGCAATTATTCGTGATCTTCCAAAAGGTGAGCAATTCACTTCAAGTGTGCCATTAGGCCACTCAAATGACATACATTATTTCATTTTGAAATTTTTCAAGTATGTGACTATTACTCACACAGAAAAGTTGGCTTCCATTTTCTATTATTGGGAATGAAAGAAGTTGTGAGAGAACTACTCCCTTGATACACTCTTGGACAAATGGATATTACAAAATCTACAATAGTTAATTTGAGGAAATTGGTTTCTCCAAGCCCCTCCTTCAGTAAACATTAATAAAAAATGAAGACATGAAGACAGTGTGGAGTGAATTGCAGGGCCCTGGCTTTTGAACTTCAACCTAGTATCATGCAATCTCTTATTCCATCTCTTGCTGGCTGCCCTTGTTTATCTTTAATATACAGTCACCAGATGACCTGTGAACAGTGAGGTCCCAGGCTGACTGGCCAGAAAAATGCACTCAAGCCCTCATGTTTAATCACAGCTACTTAGGTGGCTTCTTTCTCCATCCTAGTCAGTGGTGACCGAATGTTACATATAAAGATGTCTGTGGCTGAAGTGACACAGTGCTCAAACAACTAGACAACTGAAGAATCACAGTTCAAACAATTCAAATAGCTCAAACAACTCAAGAATCACAGTTATTTTTGACCCAGCTTGTATCTACAGTGCTAGAGAGCCTAATGGTGATTTCATTCATTTTGGCTGTTATTAGCTTATCGTGGGAAGTCTCATTCTCCCCTCTAATCACACTCCACATTGTTAAGAGGCAAGTTTCCTGTTTTCAAGAAGCAGCAGAGAGAACAAGATTCCCTCAGCACCAAAGCACATTTTCCTTGCCAAATGCCCCTGAAGAAGGCTGTTTCAGAAATCTGAATACTCGGGACTTGAACGGTACTCACTTTGTAGAAGCTCTGCTGGTCGGGTCACTCCACTCTGAAAAGAAAGCGCACAGACATTTACCATCCACGTTTTCTACTGTCAAATGATAATTCTGAACAACATTGGTCTTGAACATGCAGCCCTTCCAGTTACACTTTTTCACAGAATCCTGCCATGTATAACAGATGAAATAAAAAGGAAACCAATTGGATATATCACAATGTGACTTTTTCTTATTGTTATTTCATGTTTTCATAATATTAGGTAGGAAAGAGAAGAAAGTGAGCGAGGAGAGGAGATAATGGTTTTGACCAAGAATTTTTTTTTTTTTCAAAACACTTACTTTGTAAGGCAAATCCTGGAGTCAGATGTTGGGATTCCTATAAGGAACAACACAGAAAATACAAACATGAATTAAATGATACAAAAGAAACAAAAGGTCTATTTGTTACTACTGAAGATATAACTTGACTAATGTTGGCAAATAGGAAACCAGAGTTAAGGAGTCCATTAATTAGGCTACTGTCGGTAGTTCTACTTAAAGGATAGACATTTGCCAGCTAAACCTGATACAACTTAACCATAAGTGCCATTTTATCAGAATTACACATAAGACTGGTATCTGTTTGGAAATGTGTGCAATGTAGGAACCAATGACCCATGTGTGTGAGATTCAAATGTATAATTTCTCACTTAGCTAGGCAATGATGCCTCTATGGAAGTAAAGGGGACTCGGTTCAAACAAAGGATCATGACTTTGGTAGAGGTATAAATAACACTGTAATTAACAGCCTGGCTCAATTGTTCCATTTTATAGAAACAACTCCAATTTTCTACCTTGATGGTGACACATATGGAATAAATATCTCTTATTTTTACAAGAAAAGCATTCTTAAAACTTCATTGCAAAGTTGGAGATGTATAGGAAGCAATTCCAACTATGCGAGTGGAGCGTGTAATCTAAAGAGATTTCAATTTTACTTGAAAGTCACCCTCAACATGACTTATAAGTGTGTTAAGAAATCTGGATTTGAACACATCAGGCCTTCTGGCAGCATGGACATATGTGTTGAGGAAGGAGGGAATTTCAAAGGCAAAGCAACTGTTTCCAACCAGAGACAATGAATTCAAATAAATACAAGAATTAGTTATATCAAGAACACACACACATAGACACACACATACATGTCTACATAACTGATTCACTTTGTTGTTCATGTAAAACTAACAAAACATTGTAAACCAACTATAGTTCAAATAAAAATTATTTAAAAGAATTATATCAATCTGCTGCAGGCAATCTATTCTTTAAGCTTAATCTTACCACCCTATAGAGTAAAAATAAGATCACGGCATTGTTTTATGTAAGAGAAGTGAGCTAGAATGATGATGATGCTGTGTTTAAACTGAAAGTGAGTTTTCCAATCTGTGTAGCATGATTCTGTTACCCAAGACACTTATCTTCTGGCATGATCACCACACCAAAAGATGAGCAGAAACTCCATAAGACATGAGAAAGGCCTCTCAAGCAAAGGGCTGACACTAAGCCCAGGTAGTTTGCTGCTCAAGGGCTTCTCCACCCCACACTGCCATCCTTTCCCCAGTCTGATAGACAACTAACTTTTGACAAAAGACCCTAACAAGCTTTGCCATCTGATTCCCACCCCTTAGCAAATTATACATGGTGAGGAAGGGGAAACATTTCTAAAAACAAAGCCACTAGAAACATTGAGACGTGAAGCCTGACAGCACAGGGGGCCAAAGCAAATGACACAGCACAATCAGAACTGAAAATACACCACAGTCTATGGCCATTTAATACACAGGCAAACATTCCTAGCCATGTCAATAGCTCCCAAGGACACAATTGAAGCATAGTATAATATTACTTGGACTTTCCTGGTGGCTCAGATGGTAAAGAATCTGCCTGCAATGCAGGAGACCTGGGTTCAATCCCTGGGCTGGGAAGATGCCCTTGAGGAGGACATTGCAACCCGCTCCAGTATTCTTGTCTGGAGAATCCCATGGACAGAGGGGTCTGGTGGGCTACAGTCCATGGGGTCACAAAGAGTCAGACACAACTGAATGACAAAGCACATAATATTACAGCATGCTACAATAACTAAGGCTTCCCTTGTGGCTCAGCTGGTAAGGAACCCGCCTGCAATGCGGAAGACCTGGGTTCAATCCCTGGGTTGGGAAGATACCCTGTAGAAGGGAAAGGCTACCCACTCCAGCATTCTGGCCTGGAGAATTCCATGGACTGTATAGTCCATGGCATTGCAAATAGTCGGACACAACTAAGCAACTGAACTGAACTGACTGATAGAAGGATAGCCTTTTGTTATCCAAGAATTTCAGTTATCCGGTGCATCACATTTCCCAGAGTGCCAAATAAATGAGGAGTTAACCATTTATCCATAACTATATGCTCATTTTTTTTTTAATTTCATTACAATTGTATAGGACAAGTTTGGTCTCACATAGCTTCAGGAATCAAACAACAGCATTCAGAGTCAAATAAATGATATCTCTGATTATGGCCAGCCTTTGTACTGCTCCCAGAAATCTGGACTGAGTTTTTACCCTTCATCCATGTATCGTGGACATCAGACAAAGTCAGCTGTTTGAGGCTTCAGAGCAGTGATGCATGAAACAAATTGGAGGGTTATATTTTTGAGTGAATTTGAGTCAACTCTGTTATGTATTCTTGATACAGTTTTTAATGTTTAGCTGGGTAAGACTGTTTCAAACCAGAATTCCAAACCAATGAAACATCTTTGGATATTACCCAAGTTCCTTTGCTGCTGCTGCTGCTGCTAAGTCGCTTCAGTCTTCAGTCATGTCCGACTCTGTGTGACCCCATAGACGGCAGCCCACCAGGCTCCCCCGTCCCTGGGATTCTCCAGGCAAGAACACTGGAGTGGGTTGCCATTTCCTTCTCCAATGCATGAAAGTGAAAAGTGAAAGTGAAGTCATTCAGTCGTGTCTGACTCTTAGCGACCCCATGGACTGCAGCCCACCAGGCTCCTCCGTCCATGGGATTTTCCAGGCAAGAGTACTGGAGGGGGTTGCCATTGCCTTCTCTTGCATAAATACCCAATCCCGACTGAAAAACAGTTTGGTCATGGGGAGAATTTGCATTGTTCATACAGCAATTGTTGATTCACGTCATACAAATTTTTTTAAATGTCTGACTTTGATTTGTGCATTTCTTGTATGGACATGTCACACTGATAATTTTAGGAGTAGAATATAACAATGCCAAAATGTTTTCACAAACATGTCAGGCTATTTTAAATAATAGCCTTAATCGTAAAATCAGAGGCTCCTGTAGGATTTAGATTCTAGAGCAGGGGTTGGCAAACTTCTCCTATAAAGGGCCAGATAGTAAATATTTTAGGCTTTGAGAGCCCTATAGTGTCTGTCATAACTAACCCTGCCATTGTAGTGTGACGGCAGTCATAGATAAGACATACATGAATTGGTATGGTTAGATTCCATGAAAGCTTGATTTATAGACACTGAAATTTGAGTTCCATATCACTCATAGCATCTCATAGCATTCATATTACTAGTAATTTCCATATTCTTTGGAAACTCTTAACCAGTTAAAAATCTAAAAAGACACGGGCTGTCATTTGCCAACTTCTGCCTAAAGGGACTTTCCCCAGGGGACATAACTAGCTCCCTCAATGTGCCATAGAGTTTTTCCATTTTCCATCTGAAAACGGCATTTCAATTTGAGATGGATAAGTAAATTTTACTAAGTTGAGGATTTTCCGGCATATTGGTTTTTGTAAGTTTATAGAATCATACATTATTTGGCCTGGAAAATCCACTGGGATTACACATAGCACACATGTTCATGCCCGCACACACACAGTACAAATGAGGAAACTGATGCTTAGAAGAACTTGGACAGAACCACACAGCCAGCAAAGGGCGGAACCAGGATTAAGAACAGCCAGGTCTGCAGCTCCTAAGTCCCTTTCCTCCATGAAAGCTCTGTAGTGAAAGGAAGAAATGGATGCTTTCTGAGAGGGTGGTGTCACCTAGTCCTGGTGCAAGCACAAGGAAAGGACCAGCTCCGCAGGTACGTGTATTTGCTGGAGAATGCCTGTGTTTTGGAAGATGGCATCTGAACTGGTGCATCTAGAAACTAGTGTGATAAACATATCACTAAAACACCCAGAACTAAAGACAGGCTCACTCATTTATTAGCTGAGTGATTCTGAGCACATTTCTTGACTGTGTGCCTCAGTTTTCTCCTCTGTAAGCTAGGGACAGTCAAATTACTAACATAGTGCACGTGTACATGCTAAATCACTTCAGCGATGTCCGACTCTTTTGCAAACCCAGGGACTGTAGCCCACCAGGCTCCTCTGTCCATGGAATTTCCCAGGCAAGAATATTGGAGTGGGTATTCATTCCCTTCTCCAGGGGATCTTCCTGACCCAGGGATCGAACCTGGTCTCCTGCACTGCTGGTGGATTCTTTCCTACTGAGCCAATGGGAAGTCCACCAGTATAGTGAGGACTGAATTATTTACTATGTAGTCAGTGCTCAGAACCACACGAGGCACACAATAGCATTATATGCGCTGTTCATGTTTTTATTATTATTTAAATGTTACTTTTCTTCCAAATCAACGTTTTGGCAGGAATCAAGGGAGACAAAAGAGTGGGTGGGTAGCAATACTGGTTTCACCATTTTATCCCACTTGCGTCTACCTTTATCATGGGGTTGATGGTAGCACAGATAATTGACAGAAAATGCAGATCAGGCCTGATTCCAAATTTTGCACTTACTATAAAAGCCCATTTCAACAACCAGTTCTGTTGTAAACACTTGCAAATGTCAAAATTGCGACTTGCACAAATTATCTGCAAAATTGGAAAAATACAGCTGAAAACACTGCAATCACTGTACAAATGTTGGATTCAACACCTGAAACAGATGGATTGATCGCTTGGCTGTGATGCCAGGGAGAAGGATAGCAAACCCAGGGCAGCCTGACCACGGAGAGTTGGACTTCCGGAAGGAATGACACAGCCCGGACCCTGCTCACTTAGTTCTGATCCCTTTCAAAGGTGGAAAGGGATGATTAAACACAGTTTAGGCCAATGTTACTCTCAAAACAATGACTCTAAAATGAAAGGACATGATTGGGTTTCTCTTACAAATGAAGTCCAATATCCTTGGTGGGCATTCAAGGACTTTCCCAGAGATGCACTTATGTGCCTGGGGTTCACTTGAGACCATAATAGTCTACATCCCACCATGATCTCTCTAGGTGCCTTGCTCTCTTGTTCCGCATGGAGTGTTCTTCTCTTGGGCCCTTCTCCACCTGTCAGAATTGTAAGCAGCCTCCAGGTGATGTCACCTCTGAGCACTTGGTCACCGCCCCAGGGAGTGTGAAATCCTTCTCAGGGCCTTTATTCTTTAGGAAGGCACATGCTACATTGCTTTGTCATTTCGTGTTTTTCTTCATCCCTAACTTTATTGTGTGTCCTCGGTAAGTGGTTTCTGAATAAATGGATGGATGGGTGGATGGACAGATGGGTGGATGAATGGGTGAGTAGATGAATAGGTAGATGGGTGGAGGGATGGACAGGTAAATAGATAGGAGGATGGATGCATGGATAGGTGGGTAGGTGGATGGGTGAATGGATGGATGGATGGCTGGGTGGGTAGATGAATAGATGAGTGGATGGATGGATGGATAGATGGCTAATTGGATGCAAGAAAGGAAGACATTTTTTTCTCTTAAAATGTGTTATTGGAATATCCACATCTACTCAGGCATTTAAAAAAAATAATGCTGAGAAAAAAATCTTACTGAGAGCAAGTGAGGAAAAATTTATATGAAACACTTGACAGTTCTACATTAGAACTGTAGGAGAAAAGGTTCTGTCAATATGATTTGCTGGCATGTGAAAATCTGTCTGCTATGGGCAAAGACTAAAAGTGATACATGAAAGTGAAAACCGATCCATTAGGCTGAAGAGTACTGGGTTTTTAAATTAAAACAGTTTGTGATGTTGTTTCATCATCTATTGGGTCTTTCTTAAGGGGTGAGTTCACTCTTCTCTGTGGTCCATCAGCTCTGGGGACAGTAGCTCGGCCAGTGGTGGTGCTCTAGGAATAATGATCTACAAGCTAGCATCTGGTGGACATTCTCTTTCAATAAATACTCTATGTGTATTAACATCCTGAGGGACACGAAAGAGTCTAGATTTTACGGCGGTAGAACACCAAGGCCATTTCTGTTTTTAAGATTCCAGTGGGAAGATTGGTATAACTGACATCATAGCAAGGGAAATGGAGCAAGAAGATCACTGACCTGTCCTGGGATGGAAAGTGTGCTCTGCTCAGAATTTCCAGGAGTATGCATGGCAGTGAGAGGAGTAGGCCAGGGATGGGTCATCTCCTGATGAGGAAAAACAAAGCAACTTTATTCGCAGGAACTTCAAAAAATGAAACACTTTCTTGGCACTAAACATGGTAGGCCCTTTCTATAATACCTACTGACTTAATTGGCTTAAATTTTTTCAGGGGAACTTAAAGTCATTCAGTCCATTCCTCTGCTCCACACTTCTGCGTAAAGCCTATCTTTGAGACAAAGGGCCATTCCACATCCACTTGTACATTGCCAGTGATGGGAAGCTCACTACTGTTCAAAGCAGCCAGTCTCATGTTCAGACAGCCTGATCACACTATTCTTTCCAGCCAGGAGCTAAAATATCTGTCTCCCAAGAGTTTCTACCTCAGGATCGCCCTTTGAAGCCACACAGAACACATCATTTCTTCTTTCTCCCGACAAGCTGTTGGAAGACAGCAGCCTGATCCCCTGGTGCCATCTTTTCTCCAGTCGGAGACATTGGAAACTTGTTCGTTCATCGATAGGGAATCTTCAACTTCTCCTCTAATGCCTGAATTCTGCGTTCCGTTAACTATCTCAGGTGCTCCCAGGAGGGACTCAGGACTGCCTGGGGCTCTTCTGACTCTTGATCTCCTGTTCCAGGTGTGATCTGCCAGCTCTGATACTCATTTCTCTTGATGTAGCCTAACTGTTAGTGACAAGTTTAGGACCATGCTATTGACACAGTGCGTTTGTGAGCTTAATGTTGGCACGGACCCTCAAGTGCCCACTCTCCCCTAGCAGAGAGGGTAGCTCCTTAGTTCTTTTAAAAACTCACTTTGAAAAGAGGTGCTGTTCAAATCTTGCTAGAGTCTTAGGACTCATGGTACTTTTCCCAAATAGTGAGGGTAATTAAATCACATGCTCGACATCCCAGGAGAGATGACAAAGTTTGTGAAGCTGGATGGTGTTGGACTATGCTGGATTCATCACACATTTTGGTATATGGACATTAAATCTAAAAATCAATGTAATGATGGAAATAAAGGCAAACTTGGGAGGAGGGGATCAAAGTTTATGAAAGGCCTTTTTAATGAGTCAGTTACATAATATTTTCCCCAATCTTTATGGGTAACATAATTAGTCATTTCAAAGGTAATATTAATAAGAACTCTCAGGTAGCACTAAACCATGTTTTTTCCCCCTTCTATAATTATCCAGTTCAAAAAGAGTCTTTGATGTCTGAAGAGCTGTAATGCAAGAAGATACTTCACAGATTCATTCACAGTGGAACCACTGAAGCAGAATCTGTAAGTATGATTCAGAGGAGCCCTGACACAGATTGGATTCTACCTGGCACTATTTAAAAGGAGGCGATAAGTACATTAAAAATGCATACCAGATTTAGAGGGGATGCTTAACCTACTTAAAAGATAGACTACTTCCAAGTGTTTTCGAGTTGTGCATTTGTATGCCGTTGATAACATTCATGACAAACGCTACTTATGTATTCATCAAAATTGGTCCAAAGTAACTATACATGACAACAGCTTCAAGCTAAATTCTAGTTACTCTGTGTCTTTAAAATACACAATGATTTCTTTGAAAATTTAGATAGTGTTTCGTGAGTAAGACTGATCTTCTTCAATATCAGTCTCATCATTTAAAAGACACAGGTCCTACTGATACAGTAAGCCCCAGCCTGGGATAGGAGTGTTGTTTCTTCCGCAACCGGGGAGGAAGCTTTGATCAATGAGAAACTTAGTTATCCGTACCTTTCCACCACTGGCTTTAGAGGTGTGCGTCTGGGTTTATTCAAAGGTGTTTCAGACACCTAGATGGATGACTCACTTCTTGAAGGTGGACCTTCTCCCTCAGCTCTGCTATATTTACTTAGCGGCAGAATCTGATCCTGAATTACTGTTGGAGTGTGCTTCTCTGCTGGCCAATCCACATGAAGCTACATATACTTGCACATTTTCAATGATGACTGAGTCACTGAAATCATGAGATTTCATGAAATGGCAAGCTGGCTCCATGGTACCATCGATGCATTTGATTAAGACAGGGAGGAGGCAGCTGAAAGGAATATAATTTCCTGAAAGACTGTCTTCAGCAAGGAACCTTGGCACAAGCTCTTCCGCTTTCAAAATGAGTTAGACCTAGAACGTGTGCAAAGCTCACAGCACATTTTTCATTGTTATTCTTTCCATTCACACTTGAAGGATATTAATCTATTTTTATGTTCTTGTTATTCCCAAGATAAGAACATGCACACCCCCTTGTCCAACTGTAGTAATCTGCATGTTCTTCACATGGGAATGAGCACCTGCTCCAAAGTGTTGCCAAAGCTTTGACAACATGCTCCAGGGCTGAGCACCTGTACTCAATACCAAGCATCACTGCTCCGTTAACCACAAAAATGACACACACACACACACACACACACACACACGTGAGATTGGTCTGAAACTCCATCTCTGGGCTCCTTTGATCCTCCCTGAGAAAGATAAAGCAGGGATTCATCCCTGCACTAGGCCATCAGTGTAGTGGAGGTTCTGAGAGGTGGGGCCTCACGCTGGCCAGAAGCGGTTGCTGGGGACCAGGTCCATGGCACACATGATTTCCATGACACTAGATGCATCTCCCCTTTGTGAGGTCAACTTTGGTTTATGGAGAAAGGACTAAGCAAGCAATGCTGTTTTATTTTTCAGTGCTTCATAAGCAATAGAGAATTCTATGCAATTTCTAAAATTAGGGCAGATGCTTATCCTCCTGTGATCTGAAGACTCCCTAGCCAAACCCAGAAGAAATCAGAAAAGGCCCATTTTCCACTGCAGTTATTTTCCAACCAGATGCTCCAACACTAGGACTTGAGCAAATCCAAAACAGCTTGTGGGGAGCTTTGCTTTGCCTTACTTAGAAACAGAAGCTGGGTGCTCCACATTTTGAGGGGCAGAAATAGTCAGAATTCCAGACCCTGCTGGTCTCAGTTATGTCCCAGATTCATCCAACACAGAGCTGGCTGTTTTTTCAAGTGTCTACCCTGTTGGCCAAGCCTTATCTCATTCACCTTTCTATCTCTAGTGCCTAGGACATAGTAACTGGCTATTGTGAGATATTATTATTAGTCTCTGAAGTTTCTATGTGTGAATTAGCATTATTATTAACAGTAACAAAAATATCAAGATTTATCTAGTCATTACAGTGTGTAAAAGCTCCTTTCTCCTGGGTCCTGGTGAGCACAAGGTTTTGTTGCACTCTTCATGGCAAATAGATGGGGAAACAATGGAAACAGTGACAGACTTTATTTTCTTGGGCTCCAAAATCACTGCAGATGGTGACTGCAGCCAAGAAGTTAAAAGACGTTTGCTCCTTAGAAGAAAAGCTATGACCAAACTAGACAGCATCTTAAAAAGCAGAGATATTACTTTGCCGACAAAGGTTGGTCTAGTCAAAACTATGGTTTTTCCAGTAGTCATGTATGGATGTGAGAGTTGGACCATAAAGAGGCTGAGTGCTGAAGAAGTGATACTTTTGAACTGTGGTGTTGGAGAAGACTCTTGAGAGTCCCTTGGACTGCAAGGAGATCAAACCAGTCCATCCTAAAGGAAATCAGTCCTGAATATTCATTGGAAGGACTGATGCTGAAGCTCCAATACTTTGGCTACCTGATGTGAAGACCTGACTCATTAGAAAAGACCCTGATGCTGGGAAAGATTGAAGGCAGGAGGAAAAGTGGATGACAGAGGATGAGATGGTTGGATGGCATCACAGACTCAATGAACATAAGTTTGAGCAAGCTCCAGAAGATGGTGAAGAACAGGGAAGCCTGGCATGCTGCAGTCCATGGGGTGGCAAAAAGTTGGACAGGACTGAGCAACTGAATAACAACAAGTGTGTCAGCCACTTAGTTCCCACACTTGGCCTTTCTGTACCATAAACTATAGAGACAGGGATTAGCATCACATTCATTGGGCAGATGAGGAAACAGATGCAAAGAATTCCCTTTGATGGATTCCCTGCATTTTGTTCTACTAACTTGTACTCTTATACAGTCATCAGGATCCAGAAAGCATTAAAAATCAAAGTTCTTCCACAAAGAGGTCATTATGCTTGACACAGTAAGCTGTCAGGGAAGAGTTCGCTGTGCGAGGTCCTGGGAAAGGCTCTGTGGTGAAGGCAAGGGGAGCAGTGTGTGTGCACGTACATGTGTCTCTGTGTGTGTGTAAATAATGATAATAATACTGATGACTTACATTGGGGCTTTGGTTGAAATGAATGCTTTCAGAAAAAGTATCTCATTCAATCAATAACTTAAACATATAGAATGCCTGTTTATCAAAACTGCAGGTGACAGTAAACTCTGAGCATTCAAAATTCAGAAAGATCCTGAAAAACTGGCCTGAAGCCGATGAGATGAATTTTAACAGAGGTGAATGAAAACTGCAATTATATTCCACAAACCAAGTGTAAAACGAGAAAGACTTAGCTTAATTCATGGGCTAAAACCTCAAAGATTTTAGTTTACCCTTAAGTCAATTTGAGGGATTTGGCAGTCAAAAGAACCAATGCCAGCTCAGGTGATATGTAGGTTAGCATGATGCCCATAATGTAGAAGGCAACTGTTGGTTATACCATAACAGTACATTGTACAAGACATAGTTTACCGTCCTAGATGCCCCATAACAGCAGGGGCACTGGAACACTGCAAGTTCTTAAAAGGGATGGTTACCAGAACCATCAGAGCTTTGAAAGCTCATCACATTTATGAATGCCCTTCTAGAGAATGAGGAAAGTTTAGTCTACAGGAAAGGCAAGTTGAGGGGAGGTCTGAGTGGTGCATTCGGATACCTGAAAGGTGGTCACACAGAAGAGATCTGGAACCCACTCTGTGGACCAAGAGGTTAGGACCAGCCCTATGGATCGAAGTTACCAGGGAAATAATTTTAACTCTAACAAAGGAAGAATTTCCAATCAGGTGAGCTTTCCAACCACAGAGCCTACTTCTTTAGAAGGCAACAAGTGACCTGTCTCTAAAGGCAAGACAGCCCCTGCTTAGGGTACCAGAAAAGGGATTCCTATAAAGTTGGGGGGCTGGGTGGGGCTCATGGACTAACTGCATTGCCTTATATAATTGTGGGATTCTATTCTTTCTCTCTGTAAAATCAATGATATTGATGAGACAATACAAAACTGAATCTGGAGCAGTAGGATCTTTCACATGACATGTAAACATGACTGATCAAACTGGCAAGGAAATCCATCACGGTCTTGGAGGTGGTGGGCAAGTGCCGGAGGGGCCTACTATCTCACAGTGAGACAGCGAACAACCCAATTCATCGGATTATTTGCTCAGCTCTCGAGAAGTCCAACAACGGTGGAACCATATATTTTCCTGGGTGTCATAACTAACACTCCTACCAAACCTCTCCTGTAGTCTCAAAACCCGGTTCCACTTAATTTAATGAATATTCTTCTGTTTGGAATGCTCTTAAGACAGCCTCCTGAGCTTGTATCTCTGATGTCTATGCAAGTTCTGGTCAGGAAGAAGTAGAAAATCAACTGTTAACATTAAACAACTTCCCAACAATGAGTCAACACACAAAATGCAATCCACTAGGAAAACAAACAAACAAAAAAAGGCTAAAGTTTCTAACAGTAAAATATGATTTCATTGATATGTACAAAAACTCTGGAAATATTCTTTCAAATAAATAATTGACTGTTTTATTCAAAACTCTTTAGTACTGGCAGTTGTCTCAGGGAAGCTGGAAATTTTTTCCACTGGCCCTAGGAGTGTACATGCAAAACATCTAGCTCACACAGGCTGCCTTTGTCCTGGCAGCCCCCAAACCAGGGTTACACTAAAAAAGAGCCTGATTCTAATTTACAATTGTGGAGTGGTCATCAGTGACCCCACAGCTTCACCATGTGCTTATTCAATCAATCAATTCATCTTCTTGCCATTGCCAGATGCAATCAATTCCATTTCATCTACTGAATATAATGGGGATGTGGATGGCCATAGGCAGGGCTTAGCCATGCAAATTCCTTTGGACCACTTACTTCTCAGGCACTCCACATTTAAATGCTACAAAGAAACATCACAAAAGGCAGCAAAAGGGGGCAAGACCACCATAGTGACACACTGGGCAGAGTTCAACCAGATCCATCAAATTCTGCATATTTTAGCAAGAGCAACATGAGGCCACAGCCCATGCAACTAATTGGATGAGCTCTCAATAGATGATTGCTTTGAAAATATCAGTCCTTATCGGGACATTTGTCTTAATCAGTTGAACCCATCAGAACAGAAAACTGGCCAGCCCACTAGGAAATGTGGTTAGATAGAAATTGCCTTCTTTGGTAAAGTCAGTATTAGCATGAATTCAAGAGTATGAAATCTAAGAACTGGCCATCAAGAAATGTTTTGGGAAGATCAAGAGAAGGAGGAAACCTCAGTGGAGAGCTTTTGCTCAGGGGTCCACTGCAGGCATCAGAGAAATCTGATGTTACCCAAAGGCCATTTCTTAGTTTTTTTTTTTTCAACCGTGAATCTATTTTTCTCATTTGCAAGCTAACTTGGAAATGTGTAAGCTACTCTTTTCAAAACTATTTTTTAACCTCATTTTCAAGTGTTTAGCTCTTCTTTTTCAAATTATTTTACCATTAAGTATATCCAAGTGACCATCATTTTTAAAATATACTGGTTTGATTGTATCTATGTGTGTATATCCGTCTTGCTGCAGATGACATTATTTCATTCTTTTTTTTATGGCTGAGTAGTATTTCATTATGGAGAAGGCAATGGCACCCCACTCCAGTACTCTTGCCTGGAAAATCCCATGGACAGAGGAGCCTGGTGGGTGGCAGTCCATGGGGTCGCCACTAGTCGGACACGACTGAGCGAGTTCACTTTCACTTTTCACTTTCATGCATTGAAGAAGGAAATGGCAACCCACTCCAGTGTTCTAGCCTGGAGAATCCCAGGAACGGGGGAGCCTGGTGGGCTGCCATCTATGGGGTCGCACAGAGTCGGACACGACTGAAGCGACTTAGCAGCAGCAGCAGTATTTCATTATGCATGTATGTGTATGTGTATACATACATATATATGTAAATTTTCTTTATCCATGCTTCCAACCCTGGACATTTAAGTGGCTTCCATCTCCTGCCTATCTTAATAGTGCTGCAATGAATATTGGGGTCTCTGTATATTTTCAAATTACGGTTTTGTCCAGATATATGCCCAGGAGTGGNTCATTATGCATGTATGTGTATGTGTATACATACATATATATGTAAATTTTCTTTATCCATGCTTCCAACCCTGGACATTTAAGTGGCTTCCATCTCCTGCCTATCTTAATAGTGCTGCAATGAATATTGGGGTCTCTGTATATTTTCAAATTACGGTTTTGTCCAGATATATGCCCAGGAGTGGGATTGCTGGATCATATGATAACTCTATTATTACTTTTAAAGGAAGTTTCATACTGTTCCCCATAATGGCTGCACCTAATTACATTCCTTTTTCGCCTACATTCTCTTCAGCATTTTTTATTTGTAGACTTTTTCATCATGGCCATTCTGACCGGTATGAGGTGATACTCATTGTTGTTTTGATTTGTATTTCTCTAATAATAAGCAAGGTTCAGCATCTTTTCTTGTGCCTATTGGCCATCTGCATGTCTTCTTTGAAGAAATGTCTATTTAAATTTTCTGTCCATTTTTAAAAGGGTTATTTTTTAAATATTGAGCTGTATAAGCTGTTTGCATCATTCACAAATATTTTCTCACATTCTGTATGTTGTCTTTTTGTTTTGTTTATGGAATACTAGTCATCCATTAAAAAAATGAAATAATGCCATTTGCAGCAACATGGATAGACCTAGAAATTATCGTACTAGGTGAAGTAAGCCAGACAGGTTAAAGGCAAATATCATATGACATCACTTATATTTGGAATCTTAAAAAGTGATACAAATAAACTTATTTACAAAATGGAAACAGACTCTCAGACATAGAAAACAGACTTATGGTTACCAAAGGGGAAAGGTTGGGCAGGGAATAAATTAGGTATTTGGGAGTAACATATACACAACAACAAACTGTAGAAAATTCTTCAAGAGGTGGGAACACCAGACACCTGACCTGCCTCCTGAGAAATCTATATGCAGGCCAAGAAGCAACAGTTAGAACTGGACATGGAACAACGGACTGGTTCCAAATTGGGAAAGGAGTACATCAGGGCTGTATATTGTCACTCTGCTTATTTAACTTATATGCAGAGTACATCATGAGAAATGCTGGGCTGGATGAAGCACAGGATGGAATCAAGATTTCTGGGGAAATATCAATAATCTCAGATACACAGATGACACCACCCTTATGGCAGAAAATGAAGAGGAACTAAAGAGCCTCTTGATGAAAGTGAAAGAGGAGAGTGAAAAAGCTGGCTTAAAACTCAAGATTCAAAAAACTAAGATCATGGCATCCAGGCCCATCACTTCATGGCAAATAGATGAGGAAACAATGGAAACAGTGACAGACTTTATTTTTCTGGGCTCCCAAATCACTGCAGATGGTGATTGCAGCCATGAAATTAAAAGACACTTGTTCCTTGGAAGAAAAGCTATGACAAACCTAGACGGTGTATTAAAAAGCAGAGACATTACTTTGCCAACAATGGTTCATCTAGTCAAAGTTATGATTTTTCCAGTAGTCATGTATGGATGTGAGAGTTGGACCATAATGAAGGCTAAATGCCGAAGAATTGATGTGTTCAAACTGTGGTGTTGGAGAAGACTCTTGAGAGTCCCTTGTGCAAGGACATCCAACCAGTCCATTCTGAAGGACATCAGCCCTGGGATTTCTTTGGAAGGAATGATGCTAACGCTGAAACTCCAGTACTTTGGCCACCTCATGCGAAGAGTTGACTCATTGGAAAAGACTGATGCTGGGAGGGATTGGGGGCAGGAGGAGAAGGGGATGACAGAGGATGAGATGGCTGGATGGCATCACCGACTCGATGGACATGAGTCTGAGTGAACTCCGGGAGTTGGTGATGGACAGGGAGGCCTGGCATGCTGCGATTCATGGGGTCGCAAAGAGTCGGTCACGACTGAGCGACTGAACTGAACTGAACTGATGCATATATACATGTATATATGTATATGTATTTATATATAAATATAGATAACTGAACCACTTGCTGTACACATGAAAGTAATACAACATTGTAAACAAATTATGCTTCAATAGAGAAAAAAATAAATTTAAATATACTGGCTTGAAACAATTTCCCAAGCTTTCCGAATGTTACAAACTTTTTTTGTCTTTTTTTTTCAGAGCCATATTACTGGGTGGAATGACATGCTATATCCTCATAGCATGAGATATTTCTTTATGGTTAACCTCCAACTTGCACCTTCCCTTGCTTCTCCTCTAGCACCATCCTGAATGATCTACATTTTATTTCATTCATTCTAAAAACATGTATCCGAGTGTCTACTCTCTAGGCTTCCCTGGTGGCTGGGCAGCTAGAGCTAGATGGACTCTTGGTAGTTAGAATCTTTATCATCGGAATCAGTGTGAGATAATGACAATTATTAGTTATCTTTCAGAGTGAAAGTGTGTTAGCTGCTCAGCTGTGTCTGACCTTTTGCGACCCCATGCACTATAGCCCACCAAGCTCCTCTGTCTATGGATCTCCAAGCAAGAATACTGGAGTGGAGAATTCCCTTCTCCATTCCCTCCCCACATTTCCTTCTCCAGGCCATCTTTCTGACCCAGGGATCAAACTCCAATCTCCTGCATTGCAGACAGATTCAAAAGTAGAATTAAAATAAACTTTTCAGAGTTTTGTTTTTTTTTTTTTTAAGAGTAACATGCAATATGTTACCATCTTCCAAAAATTACCAAAGTGATTTGCTAATCTCTCACTGCTGGACAAATACACAGTGTACATGCACCAACAGCGCAGTCATTTAGGAAGCCAGCTTATGCTATAAGTGAAAGGCACTGGAGAATGACAATCCAGGGAAATGGAGACAGAAGGATAAATTTCTCTCAATCAAAGACTTACACAAGGCATTAGTATTCCATTTCTGAGGGCTGCTGTAGCTTTTCAAACATTATAGCACTCTTTAGTTTACACTTATCATATTAAGAAAAATGATAATGAGTTCATGACAACCACTTTGAAAATGAACAAAGCTTCAGTTGCTGAGGAAAAAAGAAGTAATATCTATTTTCATGGAAAGAGGCCTCCAGTGAATGACTTGGCTGTAGCTTTGCTCTCTCATTATTTCTGAGCTCAGTAAAAATAAAGCAGCAGACCACTAATACAGCTGAAACTTCAGCCAATATGATTTGCATGGAATTATCTATTTCAGCCTGAGAACTATAGAATCGCAGTGCTAAGGGGCCGAAAGAGAACTGGTTTGTGCCATTCACATGACATTAACTCGCAACTGATCACAAGGTATCAGTCTAACTGAACACCACCAGGCCCACCTTCCCGCCACACAGACTCCTCCAATAAACAGAAAAATAAACCAACAGAGGCATCAAACTCTTTGCAACAGCCTGAATTTAACATCAAAACCACAACTAAGCCCCAGTGAAACTGATTCAGAGAGCCACCTCGGAATATTCCAGGCCCTAGAGGCTGAGTATTCCTGAATGCCTGGACAGCCTCTCCTCTCTCCAGATTAGTTTGTTCTGCAATTACTTCAAATAATGGGAAATAAATAGCTTCTTTATTCCACATAGAAGCGGCACAAGTGAGAGTCCTATCTTTTTCTAAAGGCATGTCTGACTAATGGAGAAAGAGAACATTCTCACCTCAGTATAAAACGCACCAGGAGAAGGTGGTACGGGAGGAAAACCCTGCCCCATAGGCTTGCTATAAAGCTTCAGTCCTGTGTTCAAATCAGCCAAGAAGGTTCTCTCTGCCTCAGGAGAAACAGCCACTTGCCAAACTGCATAAGCAAGGAAAAGCTACTGACACGACATGTCTTTGGAAATCATATCACGTAGCAATGAGATAATTCACACCAAGCATTTGCTAAGCAGAAATCCAACCCAATACTTGCATTTCACGCCCTAGTCATTTTTTTTAAATAAAAAAGTTAACAATTGCACTTGAAGTCTATCATCAAAGTGTCTTTTATTAAGTGTTTCCCATTGAACTCTTTGAGGCATCCACACCTGTACTCTCATTTGTTCACCACGAGGAGGGGACGCCTAATGACACCGTGGGAATCCATTGCCCGTGGATATCTCTAAATCCTCTTTAAACCTGTATGTGTTTTCCACCTGGACCATCTCTTGGGGTCACCAGGTCGATACTTTATTCCCTGTTATAAATTTAGTAAAGCACCACAGAGAAGGTTGGAAGCTGGAAATGCCAAGCCCTTTCCCAGAGAGGGTACAGCGAGGGAAAGTCACATTGGGCTCAAGGTAAATAAATAGCATGTGGAGGACTCTCCCAAATAAACTACCTCTCTTAGGCCTCGGCTTCAGACTGTGGTATGTAATCAATTTGTATCTCTTGTCCAAAGCCGAGGGTCAATGGTCTTATAGTGGGCTCTAGTCACATCTTTCTTCCCCATGCTAGGGCAGTTTGCCCCTCTCTTCTGCTTGCTCCTGTTCCCCTCACCTCTCCCTCATTTGCTTTGAGAAAGGAAAGAAATGTGCAGAATCATTTTTCAAAAGTCCTGGTCAGGGGTCTGCAAGCTACCCACAGAGACTGTTGTATGGCTGACAGAAATGAACATCGCAGGGTCTCTGGGCTAATTAAACAATTTGAAAAAGCTGCGAAGTACCTTGTGAAGCACAGACTGGTCAAAAATGAAAAAGAAAAGAGAAACTTTGCACTGTATTGATGACATGAAAGGGACTTACATATTTAATAACTAAGGAAACCCTCACAGGGGCAATTTAAACTCCTCAGCAAAACCAGATTGGGAGGCTGTGAAGGCTTGAAGCATGGAATTCATCATCACACTTGGAAAATATTTGAACTTGCTGAACAACAATAGGAAGAATTACAGTAAAATCCACTAGACACTTTCGTGTATCTAGGGGATAGAATGAACCAAATTTCATTTACATTATCGTATTTAATCCACTCAAGAATCTGAGGAAGGCATTTTTCTTGTTCTCACTTCACAGATCCAACTCCTGAGGCTCAGAGAAGAGGATTTGCTGGCATAAAGTCATATGATCAGCATGCGCCATGTCAAGGACCAGCATCCAGGGGTCTGGCTTTGCACACTGAACTTTTTTCACCACCATCTTGCTCCATAAGGATGGGCCCTCTAATAGGGAATGTTGTAGAATGTGTGGCAGGAACCAGGCTTTCTTAGCTTCCTGTATGCCAAGGACACCTGGGTGGTTTGAGGAGATATCTTATAATTGTTTGGAAAGCACTGCCCTTACTCATGCCACTTTCTCAAGTCATTGTCATATGTGAGGGTTGTACAACCTGGATGGCAAGTCGAAGAAAACAAGTTCATCTCTAAGGAACCTGGATTTATTAACTGTACCTTGTCACCAGAATACAGTGACATGAATGGCTGTTCACAGGACTTAGACAATATCAAGGTCAATAATCCAGCTGTAGGGTCCCTTTGCATTTCACGGGCACAATAAAGGACAGAAACAGTGTGGATCTAACAGAAGCAGCACCTATTAAGAAGAGGTGGCAAAAATACACAGAAGAACCATACAAAAAAGTTCTTAATGACCCAGATAACCATAATGGTGTGATCACTCACCTAGAGCCAGACATCCTGAAATGCAAAGTCAAGTGGGCCTTAGGAAACATCACTAAAAACAAAGCCAGTGGAAGTGATGGAATTCTAGCTGAGCTATTTCAAACCCTAAAAGAGGATGCTGTTAAAGTGCTGCACTAAAGTGTTAATATGCCAGCAAATTTGGAAAACAGCAGTGGCCAAATAGGACTGGAAAAGGTCAGTTTTCACTCCAATCTCGAAGAAAGGCAATGGCAAAAAATGTTCAAACTACTGCACAGTTCCACTCATCTCACATGCTAGCAAAGTAATGCTCAAAATTCTCCAAGCCAGGCTTCAACAGTATGTGAATTGAGAACTTCCAGATGTTCAACTGGATTTAGAAAAGGCAGAGGAACCAGAGATCAAATTGCCAACATCCACTGGATCATAGAAAAAGCAAGAGAATTCCAGAAAAAAACATCTATTTCTGCTTCACAGACTATGCTAAAGCCTTAGACTGTGTGGAACACAACAAACTGTGGAGAATTCTTAAAGAGCTGGGAATACCAGACCACCTTACCTGCCTCCTGAGAAATCTGTATGCAGGTCAAGAAGCAACAGTTAGAACTGGACATGGCACAATGGACTGGTTCCAAATTGGGAGAGGAGTATGTCAAGGCTGTATATTGTCACCCTGCTTATTTAACTTATATGCAGAGTATATCATGCGAAATGCCAGGCTGGATGAAGCACAAGCTGGAATCAAGACTGCTGGGAGAAATATCAATAAACACCAATATGCAGATGACACCACCCCTATGCCAGAAAGTGAAAAGAAACCAAAGAGCCTCTTGTTGAAGGTGAAAGAGGAGAGTGAGAAAGCTAGCTTAAAACTAAAGATTCAAAAAACAAAGTTCATGGTGTCCAGTCTCATCACTTCATGGCAAACAGACAGGGAAACAATGGAAACAGTGACAGATTTTATTTTGGGGGGCTCCAAAATCACTACAGATGGTGGCTGTAGCCACGAAATTAAAAGACATTTGCTCCTTGGAAGAAAAGCTATGACAAACTTAGACAGCATATTAAAAAGAACAGACATTACTTTACCAACAAAGGTCCGTATAATCAAAGATATGGTTTTTCCAGTAGTTATGTATGGATGGGAGAGTTGGTCCATAAAGAAAGCTGAGCACTGAAGAACTGATGCTTTTGAACTGTGGTGTTGGAGAGTCCCTTGGACTACAAGGAGATCAAACCAGTCCATCCTAAAGGAAATCAGTCCTGAATATTCATTGGAAGGACTGATGCTGAAGCTGAAGCTCCAGTACTCTGGCCATCTGATGCAAAGAACTGACTCACTGGAAAAGACCCTGATGCTGGGAAAGATCGAGGGCAGGAGAAGGGGACGACAGAGGATGAGATGGTTGGATGGCATCATCGATTCAATGGACATGAGTTTGAGCAAGCTCTGGGAGTTGGTGATGGACAGGGAAGCCTGGTGTGCTGCAGTTCATGGGGTTGCAAAGAGTTGGACATGACTTGGTGACTGAATTAAGGGTCTCTGATAAGATTCCATCAAGTCATGGGTCATCTATAGTCTCTGGAGCTGTCCAAGAGCTGATGTGGTCCTTTCATTAAGCATGTACCTTAGGTGAATATCTCAAGAGATGGACAAGCTGGAGAGGGTAGGAAAGGGAGCATGAAAGAGAGGGGAGGGAAAGGAGGGAGTGAATATGAAACAAGTTTTGGATTTTGATAGTAGTGCCTTGAGGGGGAGGGCCCTTCCAAAGGCTCCTGTGCTCTTTCCTTCCCAGAGCCTGGGGATGAAGGTAGCATCATTCCCACTGAACTTTCTCGGGGACTGCACTGCAGCTTGGTACTTCCCTGCACTGCCCACAAAGCCAAGCATATATGCCTGAAATGTCCCTCATCTCTCTTTGGCAAGAAAATATTCTTTATCTCTTTCTATCTACTTAGCCTGGTTTTTGGTTCTTTTTTATGTAGTAGGGGCACTGCTCAGAACTAGAGTAACATTTGACCAATATATTCTACAGAAGTCTCAGGTGGAAATAAATTATTCAGATATACTCTAAACATGGCAAAAGGTACATAGTTAAAAAGGTAAAACTGGACTTGGTTTTATTTAATGTTAAGACTCAGAATAAAGACCTAAAGCAGATCTTAAGAGATAATCTAGGGACAGTTTTGTTCACTAGAACTTTTTGCAATGATGCAAACACTGTATTTTGCATTCTCCAATGACAACCATTGGCCACATGTGGCTTCTGAGCATGTGCAGTGTGCCTAATGGACTGAGAAACTATACTTTTATTAAAATGTAGCTAAATTTAAATAACCAATCACATGTGGCTATTACTACATTGAACAACTCGAAACAGTCAACACTTCAATTTTACAGATGGAAATTGTGAAGAATGTAATGGTTAAGAGACTTGCCAAGCGTCATAAAATAAGGCAGTAGAAGAATCAGGAGGGCTTTGAGGTCCCTTGATGCCCAGTCCAGTGTCATTGCCACCTAGCTTTCTTCTCATTCCCACTTCTCCCAAAGACAGGCGCTACAGTCTTTTACTCTGTAACACAGACCAGACTCTGACAATATCAGAGTGGAGCCTCCATATCAGATCATTATTCACTTTTGTATAGTAAGTACTGGATGTGTGAGGTTGTGATGGGTGCCCTGCATTAAAGAGCAGGAAAGAAGCTATAGAGTTTGAGGGTAGACAAGCTTCTCAGGTTTCCTCCAGTCCCAACACAGGTCCTGAGACGTTGAGAGCAAATTGAATAAAAAATCAATCAGAGGCCCAGACAGCCATGCTGCTTTTGTCTGCCCTATTTGTAGATTGGCCTCCGTTCTTTATTTTGTGATTCAGCCACTTCTAATTAATCTAGTACCAGGAGAGAGCTGGGTGAATCTGTTGGTGTTAGCATATTCATCCCCAGGATAGAGGACTTTAGGGCTTTGCTGTGTTTGACACCATTTTGGCTGTGAGGCTGAGAGTGTTTAATGGAAGCAACACAAAAGCTTCCAGCAACAACATGGTTGGGGAAAGTCACTCTGGAGGAAAGAGTACATCTCATGGAAGCTTCTTTCTTGTGAGCACAATAATAATAAACACAGTGAATGCTACCATGTCTCCTCTCTCTGGGTATAGGAGCATATGGGGCCCCATCTTGGCTTTTCATCAATGTCTCATTTAAAGTGATAATGCCAACATTATTGAACTTTGAAGAGCAATAGTAAAAATAGTCTCGAGCAATGGTATTAAACAATAATTGGAAATAGAAAAACATAGCACAAAAAGCGGGGCTAAATATATTATTTGGATAAATAAGAAATGGGGTCACTATAATGTCTAATATTTGTATAAATATTCTACTCACTAAACACTGTTATCTGCTTATTAACATAAAATATCTTCATATAAAATCAAACAATTATTTTATCATCTGTGGGTGGGAATAACACTATGAAGTGATTTTCTCTAACCATTTATCTACAAATTTAAGTCATTCAACAAACACAGAGCACCTGTTGTATGCACTTCTTATACACCTACACTTATTACCTTTGTGTGCATATGTCTATGTGTGGGGGGGAGGGGATGCTGGGCTGGGACAAAGGGACAGAGAGATGAGTTTGACACTGACTCTACTCTAAGGGACTTCACATTATACCATGAGAGGCAGCTCCCCCAAAACACAAAGGTGACAGGGTAGTAGATGCAGAAAAAGGGCTGAGGGGACCCAGGAGATGAAGAGACAGATTGCTTTCATTCAGTGTTAGAGCTTCAGAGAAGAAGTGACCTCTGTGTCGGGTCTTACATGGTATGAGCAGTAGTTCATTAGGCAGACAAGAGTGGATGGGGTTCCAGGCAGAGGGAGGGGGCAACGCAGAGGCCCATGGAACAAGGGGACGGCATATCTGATGAAAGGAAGGAAGTCTGTGGAGGATGGAGAAAAGGGCACATTACTGGGAAAAGTGACAAGAGATGATGTAGGCCTGAATGATGCCATAAAGGATGGGCCTGGACTGCCAAGATCAGGATTTGGGACTTTATCCTCTAGGCACTAGGGAAGCACAATATCTCTGCTTGAATACCTTTGGTGACAGAGACCTCACCTCCCTTCAATCCTTAGATGCACCAGTTAGAGCAGGGAGAGAGGGAGGAGCTAACATTAATTGAGCTTCACATATATCAGCTCATTCAACCCTCTCACTAATCCTGAAATTTAGGCAGTAATATTCCAATTTTGTAAATGATATTCAAGAATGTTTAAGTTACCCAAGAATGTTTAGCTGGGGAGAAGAGCCAAGCTCCACATTCTTAACCATGTCTCTCTAGAACATTCTTCCTTTTATTGCTCAACTACTTATTCCCCTGTACCTGCCCCTCAGGGGTTCCATCATTTGATGTTTCCCAGTCTAAATCCAGCCTCTGAGTCTCACTTCTACATGGTAAGTCCCTTAGGCAGCTACAGCCTTCTCCCTCTTCTAGTTCAATTTCCTTGTGGTTAGTTTATCTCGTCAGTGATTCTGATTGTGAATCCACTCACTATTCTGCTTAGTCTTTGCTAAATGTATTTTAGTTCAGCAGCATGCATCTTAAAAACTTTTTAATGAAAGTAATGTAAATTACAGAAGTTGAGAAGATTTAGAAAAGAAAAAACTCACCCCAAATCCTATCACTCTAACACAATAAGAGTTATTATGTCAGTTTTTTTCCTCTAGTTTCTTTTATTCATAGTTTTATATATCTATAAAATTTAAGCACACAAAATGTTATATTCTGGTTATTTAACATTTAACATTATATCATAAGGTTTTTTTCCTGTGTTCTTATATCATCCTCACAGCAACCTTTCTAATTGTTAATTCTTTTTCTGAGTGTATAACTCAGAATTTGCCTAACTATTCCCCTATTGTTGGCTATATGAGCTTTCCTGGTGGCTCAGTGTAAAGAATCTGCCTGTCAATGCAGGAGATGTGGGTTTGATCTGATCCCTGGTCCACAAAAATCCCCTGGAGAAGAAAATGGCAATCCACTCCACTATTGTTGCCTGGGACAAAAGGAGGACGGAGGCCTGGCAGGCTACAGTCCTTGGCGTCAAAAGAAGAGTTGGATGCAACTCAGCAATTAAACAATAACACATCGGATATATGGTTGGTTTGTTTTAGTCGCTAAGTCATGTCCAGCTCTTGCGAACCCATGGAATGTAGCCCATCAGGCTCCTCTGTTTCCTTCTCCACATTAGATATATAGTAGCATTTTTTATTATTACAAATAATATCGTAATAATAATATAGTTGTTTAGGCATTTGAATTTCCCCCATGGCATACATTGCCTAAAATAGGATGATAAATTATTAATGTCCCTCTAAAAACAAGGTGGCCAACATAAATAAATGGGGAGGAATACCGTATTCATGAATCAAAATATACAAGGTAAAGATGTCAGTTCTTCCCAAATTGACCTACAGATTCTTTGTAAATGTAGACAACATGTTTCTAAAATTCATACGGAAAGGAAAGGGAACTATAATAGCCAAACCATTTTAGAAAAAGAACAAAATTCGAGGATTCACATTACCTTATTTTAAGAGTACACCATGAGAAATGCTGGGCTGGAGGAAGCACAAGCTGAAATCAAGCTTGCCAGGAGAAATATCAATAACCTCAGATATGCAGATGACACCACCCTGATGGCAGGAAGTGAAGAACTAAAGAGCCTCTTGATAGAAGTGAAAGAAGAGAGTGAAAAGATTGGCTTCAAGCCCAATATTCAGAAAACAAAGATCATGGCATCCGGTCCCATCACTTCATGGCAAATAGATGGGGAAAGAGTGGACACAGTGGCTGATTTTATTTTTCTGGGCTCCAGAATAACTGCAGATGGTGATTACAGCTATGAAATTAAAAGACGCTTACTCCTTGGAAGGAAAGTTATGACCAACCTAGATAGCATATTCAAAAGCAGAGACATTACTTTGCCAACAAAGGTCCATCTAGTCAAAGCTATGGTTTTTCCAGTGATCATGTATGGATGTGAGAGTTGGACTATGAAGAAAGCTGAGCACTGAAGAACTGATGCTTTTGAACTGTGGTGTTGAACTCTTGTGAGTCCCTTGGACTACAAGGAGATCCAACCAACCCATCATAAAGGGGATCAGTCCTGGGTGTTCATTGAAAGGACTGATGTTGAAGCTGAAACTCCAATACTTTGGCCACCTGATGCGAAGAACTGACTCATTTGAAAAGACCCTGATGCTGGGAAAGATTGAGGGCAGGAGGAGAAGGGGACAACAGAGGATGAGGTGGTTGGATGGCATCACTGATTCANTGTTCATTGAAAGGACTGATGTTGAAGCTGAAACTCCAATACTTTGGCCACCTCATGCGAAGAGCTGACTCATTTGAAAAGACCCTGATGCTGGGAAAGATTGAGGGCAGGAGGAGAAGGGGACAACAGAGGATGAGGTGGTTGGATGGCATCACTGATTCAATGGACATGGGTTTGGGTGGACTCTGAGAGTTGGTGATGGACAGGGAGGCCTGGCGTGCTCTGGTTCATGGGGTCACAAAGAGTCAGACATGACTGAGCGATTGAACCGAACCAAACTGAAGGCTAACTATAAAGTTGCAATATTCAAGACACTATGGTATTGGTGAAAGGCCAGGGATATGGACCATAGAAGAGACCATAGAGTCCAGAAATAGATCCATATAAATAAGATCAATCTACTTCTGACAAAAATTCAAAATCAACTCATGAGTGAAAGATAGTCTTTTCAACAAATGGTGCTATAACACAATGAACAAAATAAGATTCACACCACATACCAACATTAATTCAAAACATA
>SJYA01003469.1:79924-91666 GCA_006410615.1 Neotragus moschatus
CATCAAGGGAATGAAACGACAAGCCACAAACTGAAAGAATACATATGCAAATAACATATATGACCAAAGATTTATGCCCAGAATATATAAAGAACTTCAAAAGTCAGCAGGAAGATTAAAAAAAAAAAAAACCTGATTTTTAAAATGAGCAAAAGATGGAGAAGGAGATGGCAACCCACTCCAGTGTTCTTGCCTGGGAAATCCCACAGACAAAGAAGCCTGGTGGGCTACCATTCATGTGGTTGCAAAGAGCTGACACAGCTTAGTGACTAAACAACAGCAACATAATAATAAATAATAAAAAATAAAATAAGGAAAAAAGAAAATGATGGAAGCTGTATAGGCCAATGAAGATAAGAGGCTATCAGCAGAAAAAGGGCTATGAGATGTTTTACACAAACTTCATAGTAACTACAAAACATAAACATAAAGCAGAGACATGAAGCATAAAAAAGAGGACACTGGGGAAAAAAAAAACAACATTGTAGAAAACCACCAAACCAAAATGGCAGATAGAAACATAAGGAAAAGGAAAAAATGGACATTTAGAACCAGAAAACAAAAGATAAAATGGCAATACCAAGTCCTAATCTATTATTCATCACTCTAAATGAAAATGAATTGAATCAAAAGATTTAGGGTGGCTGAATGGATTAAAATACAAGATCCATATACTGTATGTTGCTTCCAGGAAACTCACTTCAGTTGTATAGACTGTGAAGGGATGGATGATGATACTGCAAGCAAATTTCAGTCAAAAGAAAGTGAGTATAGCCATATTCATACCAGAAAAAACAGACTTTGAGCCAAAAAAGAAACAAGAGACAAATATGGATGGTACATAATGATAAAGTGGATAATTCATCAAGAATACATAAGTTATTAATATATATGCACATAACATAGGTGTACCAAAATATATAAAGCAATTATTAACAGTCTTAAAGGGAGATATTGACAACAACACAATAATAGTAGGGAACGTTAACATTCCACTGGCATACATCAATGTATAAATCACCCAGATAGAAAGTCAACAAAGATAATAGAGGCCATAAATGAAACATTAGACCAGATGGATCTGAAAGTTTTCTACAGAACACTCCATCCAAATGTAGCAGAATATGTACTCTTCTCAAGTTCACATAGATCTTTCTCAAGGGGAGACCATATGTTGGGACACGAAACACATCTCAATATATTTAAGAATTCTGAAATGATATCAAGCTTCTCTTCTGATCACAATGGTATGATACTAGAAATCAACCACAAGACGAAAGATGAAAAAATCAAAAATATGTTGACACTGAAAACACTCTACTGAACAACTACTGAGTCAATGAAGAAATCAAAAGAGAAATGAAAAAATACCTGAAGATAAATGAAAACATGAAATACCACAATGTATAGAATGCAGCAAAAGCAGTAATGAGAGGGAAGTTTATAGCAATACAGGTCTACCTCAACAAACAAGGAAAATCTCAAATAAACAATCTAAACCTACACCTAGAGGAATTAAACTAATAACAAATGAGCCCACTGTCAGTAGGAAGGAATCAGTAAAGATAAGAGTGGAAATGCATGAAATAAAGACTGAAAAGACAAAAGATCAACGAAACTAAGATCTGGTTCTTCGAAAAAGATAAACTAAAACGACAAACTTTTAGCCAGACTCACTAAGAATAAAACAAAGAATGCTATGATAAATAAAATCAGAAATGAAAGAAGAGAAAAAACACTGGATACCATAGAAATACAAAGAATTTAAGAGAATATTATGAAGAGCCATATACCAACAAATTGGACAACCTGGAAGTGATGGCTTTTCTGGTATCTCAGCTGGTAAAGAATCCACCTGCAATGCAGGAGACCCTGGTTCAATTCCTGGGTTAGAAAGATCCCCTGGAGAAGTGACAGGCTACCCACTCCAGTATTCTTGGGCTTTCCTGATAGCTTAGATGGTAAACAATCTGCCTGCAATGTGGGAGACTTGAGTTCAATCCCTGGGTTGGGAAGATCTCCTGGAGGAGGGCATGACAACCCACTCCAGTATTCTTCCCTGGAGAATCCCCATGGACAGAGGAGCCGGGTGGGCTATAGCCCATAGTGTTGCAAAGAGTTGGACATGACTGAGTGACTAAGTATAGCACAGAAGAGATGGATGAGTTCTTAGAATTAGACAACCTTAGAATTTGGCCAGTTCTACCAAATATTCAAAAAAAATATAATGCCTATCTTTCACAAACTTTTACAAAAAACTAAAGTGAAGGGAATGCTTCCTAACTCATTTTCTGAGGCCAACATTACCCTGACTCCAAAACCAGACAAACACAACACAAAAAAGAAAATTACAGGCTAGTATCTCTGAGAGCATAGATGCAAAAATCCTCAACAAAATATTAACAAAGAGAATCCAACAATACATTAAAAAGATTGTACACTGTGATCAAGTGTTATTTATGCCAGGGGTGCAAGGATGTTTCAACATCCATAAATCAATCCATGTGATACCCAAATTTAGTGGTGAGCACCCTGTCGTGTATACAGAAATAAAAATAATATTATGTAGTGTTATAAGCCAATGTTACCACAATAAAAATTAATTTTAAAACTGGGCAAATGATTTTAATGGAAGATACATGAAAGAATGCTCAACATCATTTGTCATTTGTGAAACGCAAAGTAAAACCACAATGATCTGCCACTATATACCTATTTGAAAGGCTTACATAAAAAATGACAACAAGATCAAGCAATGGTTAACAAGGATGTGAACAACTGTGTCTCATACAAACAGCCACTCTGGAAATGGTACAGCCGTTCTGGTAAACAGTTCAGCACTTTTTATAAGGTTAAACATGCACTTGACCCAGCAGTCCCATTCTTAGGTATATAACAAGATAAGTGAAAACATATGTTCACATAAAAATCTGGACATGATTATTGATAGCAACATTATTAATAATCACAAAAAACTAGAAGCAACCCAAAGATTCTCCAGTGCATGAAAGGATAAACAAACCGTAGTACATCCATGTAATGGATTCTCACTCAGAAAGTAACGAACAATTGCTACGTGCAACAACCTGAATGAATTTCAAAGTTATATGCTGACTGAAAGACTCACTATGGAAAGATTACATACTGCATGATTCTGTTTATATGACACTCTGGCAAAGACAACACTGTAGGGACAGAGAACAGATCAAGGGATGCTAAAGGAGGAGAGTCTGACTGCACAAGGGTAATGTGAAGGAATTCTTTGGGATATTGGAATTGTTTGTATTAATATTCTGTTAAAGGTGGTGATTATAGGGATCTGTGCAAAATTTTAAACTCAAAGAAGGGTAACTAAAAAATAAAAGGGAAATTTTACTGAATTTAATTTTTTTAACATGCTGGCCAGAAATCAATACCACATGCCAAATGTAGTCTAAGTAGAACAGAGCCAAGGGGCCTTGTCTCCTTCTTATTGCTAGGTGTTCTAGATGAGGGGTCAGCCAACTTCCCCTCATAGGCCAAATCTGGCCCTGTGCCTGTTTTTGTTGATAAAGTTTTATTGCCATGCCATCACAAGCATTATTATCTATGGATGTTTTCATGCCAAAATATAGTTGAGCCGTCTAGACTGAGATCACAAGACCTAAAAAGCCAAATATATGTATAATCTGGCCCTTTATAGGAAAACTCCCCTTTACAAGAAAGCACTGCTCTAGATGCTTGTTTTCAGTTAATACATTTTTAGATAGCAGTACTCTTGCCTGGAAAATCTCATGGACGGAGGAGCCTGGTGGGCTGCAGTCCATGAGGTTGCTAAGAGTCGGACACGACTGAGTGACTTCAATTTCACTTTTCACTTTCATGCATTGGAGAAGGAAATGGCAGCCCACTCCAGTGTTCTTGCCTGGAGAATCCCAGGGACGGGGGAGCCTGGTGGGCTGCCATCTATGGGGTCGCACAGAGTCGGACACGACTGAAGTGGCTTAGCAGCAGCAGCAGCATATGTTACTTTTTCTGGTCTAAGAACATTGGTGGACTCAAGTAAATTACTATATAGTTATACTTCTATGAAATTTCATTCTATTAGAATTAGTCCATCTGGTAAGCTTTTTTCCTGAATTTAACCCGGAGCATTATCAGCAATCTCACCTAGCTTCATTGTTATCCACTGGGTCACGGTCTGAGCCCTGTAATAATCACTTAAAATCTACTCTTTCAGCCCTCTATCTTCATGGTGAAAGGCAGAATACAAAACAGTTAATAACATGGATTCTGAAGCCAGAATGCTTGGGTTGAGATCTTACTAGTTAGCTGTTGAAAAGTCATTTAAGCCCAAAGTATTTCCGTTTCACTACATATATGGGGGGGGGGCAGCTGATAACAGTCTTTGTTCATTGGTATGATTTTTATATGAGTTACTATATGTAAAATCCTTAGAACAGTGCCAGGTACCCAAAAAACTGTTATTTAACTGCTTGATATTATTACTAGTGCGCACATTCTATTCAGACCAACCTGAGTTCCAATCCTGTTTCATCTGTTTAGTAGCTATATGATTTTGTGATCTGGAGCAATTTATTCAACTTCTTTGAGGCTTCGAGGCTGCCCTTGACCCATTAATCAGTGGTCTCTGAATAATGAGCTAAACATGGCTGGAGAAAAATCACACAATCTACAAATTGGAACCTGTACTAATTTTATGTTTACAGGATCACCTGGATCCTTGAGGTTGCCTCATAATGTATCATTTAGCTAGCTCCCACTCTCCCTTTTAATGACTATTTCAAACCTCCAATCTCCTCAAACTTCTGAACTTTCCCCTGACTGCCTCCTACCCCTGCCAGCTTATCAGGAGACAGGCTGGAAATGAAAAATATAAAAATTCTCCCACAGTTACTTCTAATATTGATATTTTATGTGTTTTTAATCTTTCATGCATTTGGAAATAATATTGCTGTATGGTGTGAGGAAAGGATTCAAGATTAAAATAAAGATGTTTAGAATATCATTTTCCTATCTCAGAATGGTATGACTTTCCATTCATTTAATTATTCTTTGGTATCTCTCCTAGTACTTAGTGTGTTCCTATAACTCTGGCACATTTCTTGTAAATGAACACATAAGATATAAATGAAGTATTTTTGTGCATTATTTCTTAGAGTTAGTTGTGTGCTATGTCACTTCAGTCATGTCTGACTCTTTGTGGCCCCATGGACTGTAGTCCGCCAGGCTCCTCTGTCCATGGGATTCTCCAGGTAAGAATACTGGAGTGGGCTGTCATGCCCTTCTCCAGGGGATCTTTATGACCCAGGGATTAAACTCACATTCCCTAAGTCTCCTAAATTGGCAGGCAAGTTCTTTACCAACAGTGCCACTTGGTTGCTTTACATATAAAGATGATTTCTATATATTTATTTTGCATACTGAAACTGTGTAAAATTGTATTGTTTATAACAATAGTTTTGGTTAATTCTCTTGGGGTTTTCAGGAAAAAAAATAATATATATATAATCTACAAATAATCATTTTCCACATTCTCTCCTATTTTAATACCTCTTATTTCTTTAATTTGTTTAATAACCTTGGCTAACCTCCAGAACAATATTAAATAATAAGGATGATAAAAAATAGCTAGTCTTTTTCTCAACTATAATGGGAATGTCTCCAGACTTTCTCTGTGAAATGTGACACCAGGTTTTGAGTTGAGATGGATATATTTTATCATATTAATGATGTTTCCAATTATTTCTATCTATCAAGTATAAGTGTTGAGTTTTGTCAAGTATCTTTTAGCATTTACAAAGATGATCATGTACTTTTTTCTTTCTTATTCTACTCATAAGAGACATTATATTAATGGATTTCTTAATACTGAACCAGCTTTATATTCCTGAAATAAAATCCACTGGTACATATCCTTTAAAACACTATCTGATTCTCTTTGTTAATATTTCATTAAAGAAATTTGCATCAAGATTCACAAGTGATATCATTCTGTAATTTTTTTATATGCTGTTTTTGTCAGATTTTGGTATCAATATTATGTATTAGTTTAGCATTTCTAAGAAAAATACTTTGCAAATGTTTCTTATTCTATGTTCTGGAACAGCTGAGCCACATTATACCTTAATGGTTTGGTTGAATTTCCCTATGAAATCTGGGAGAGACGATTTGATTTCAGTAACGGGCAGGATTAGTCTCTGTTTCATTGATAGTGATAACTCTATTTAGATTTTCTCTCTTTTGAAGTCAATTCAGTCGATTATGATTATATTCTACTAGAAAAATCATCCATCTCGTCTAGATGCTTACATTTATTTGTACATAGGTGAGTAAATTGTTATTCATGATTATTTAATTTTCTCTGTATCTGGGAGGTTATTTTTCTTTATCTTTCCTTGTTTCATGTTTTGTCCTTTTGATATTTTTTTTCTTGATAAGGATACCAAATCATTTATTGCTGTTACTCTTTTTTAGGGAAAAATACAGATCTTAGGTGTGCTAATTCTCATAATTTTCTGTTTGTAATCCATTACTTTGCAGTTCTTTATTTATGTGCTTTTTAAATAGCATCCTTAAGCTCTTGTATCACTGCTGTGGCTCTTGTCTTTTAGATAAAACTGCTTCATTTTCAAACAGTTCATGCTACTTTACTGGTCACAGCTTCCATTTGTCCCATAGCAACATTTTTTCTGCTACATAGTTTTGCATAGCTCTATTCTGAAGGAGATCAGCCCTGGGAGATCATTCTTTGGAGGGAATGATGTTGAAGCTGAAACTCCAGTACTTTGGCCACCTCATGCCAAGAGTTGACTCATTGGAAAAGACTCTGATGCTGGGAGGGATTGGGGGCAGGAGGAGAAGGGGACGACCGAGGATGAGATGGCTGGATGGCATCACTGACTCAATGAACATGAGTCTGAGTGAACTCCGGGAGTTGGTGATGGACAGGGAGGCCTGGCGTGCTGCGATTCATGGGGTCACAAAGAGTCGGACACGACTGAGCGACTGAACTGAACTGAACTGTACTGATTCTTTTTTGATTATTAGTAATTTTTTTAGGGACAGGCATTCTTCTTGGATCAGTTATTAGCGGGATGTGTTTGTGGCAGTGGGGGCCATAGTTCAATACCATACTAGCAGGCATTCACTTTTGAATTCCAGGGTGTGTGACCAAGTGCTTGGGCTTTTATTTCTGCCTTATCATGAGACATCAGCTCTGTAGGCTACTCTCCAGCAGCATCTGGATCTTCCACCTTATCTCAGCAACAAAGTGCTTTCCACAAATGTGAATTAATCATGTAGCTTCTCATTCAATTTTGCCTTTCCTACGTCTCAAAATCTGCATGTTTCAGAGTTGGTCCACAGAACTTCCCATCACAAACCTTTAAGCCCACTCCCATTATTGCAATATCATTTTTGTCTTCTGTGGTGTGCCACTGAAAATCAGTTCCTCATCATCTATGTCCCAGATCTATGACCACGGAATCATCTCTTGGATTCTTCTCTGTTTGATCTTTACGAAATTGTGACTTTGGCTTATGGATGTCTAGTTCTAGTTAGAGCAGTTATAGAGTTTACATTTCTTTTTCTCATTCTCCATAATACTTTTTGGTGATCAAAAAGAGAGTGGAGCAAATCATGCTTGATGCTTTCATTACCACTCTAAGATGCCTATCAAACTAGGCTACTTAGAGGCTACTTGAGAGGCTACTTTCTCCATGCGTTTTTCAGAGACACTGGTTTTACCTTTACACAGGTGCAAACAGAGTGGTTAACCTCTTTGAATTATAATAGTTTTTCCAACCCAATCCCACTAACACAGCTAGGACAAAAAGACTGGTTCTTAAACAACAGTTGGAAGCTATTACTTCTTTCAGATAAGCCTAGACTGCTTTTTGGCAAACTAATACATCATTTCATTACCATCCCAGTACATCCCAGATAGAGAAAGCAGGTGTAAATTCTACATGTGGCTTAAATTCTCACCTGCTTTCATTCAATTCAATAGAAAATAATAAATTACCCTATTCGGGAAAAGAAACAGGTTGACAGAAAATAGGCTTATTTTTATACCATATCCCAAATATATACAAACTCACATATTTACTGAGCTATTTTAAAGGGCCTACTCTTGCTCACTCCCTGGACAGCTAAAAGCTCAATTGCTAAGTTAGTGGTATTTGACATCATCTCTTCCCTGACATGTCCCGCGTTTGACAGGTTCCCATGATTCACTGGGCCAGTCACCTCATTACTCATGTTACTCATTTACCCAACAACGTCTGGATAATCATTTAAAATTCACATCATACACTAGCTGCAAACCCTCAGATTCCACATGAAAATATTTGTTCTGCTTGACGGGCTCTAAGAGCATTTGGAAGCCCACTGGATGGCTTACCTATATTGTTCACATAATAGTTGTTATAATTAAATTTATCATCTTTCTTCTGGGTTGGTTTGTATATAAGAAAAGAAGAAATGATTACTGGGAGGCAAATAATGGGTAATATCTCTTATGGGCCAATTTGGTTCCATGAATAGCTCACCTCACACATGCATAGTCTGTATTAAGTCCATTAGTGCTTTGAATTTGCTTCAGAAAAGGTAATACTCCACATAATTTACCCAGTCAAGGGCATTTTCACCTGCTGACAAACTTACATATTTCCCAATGTCATTAGGTAAGAGCTAGTCATCAGAATAGCAGAGGTGCAATCAGTAGTTAGTTCATTTATTTGACTTCATCAATGTTAACATTAATTATAGTCTAAATTATATTTAGCAATTGTTGTCTTTCTCAGAAAGAAAACTATATTACTATTTCAAGAAACTATAATTTTGAAAGTCCACAGCAGAATAGGATAGATGCTTTTTGAATCATCCTGGAAGGATTAGTATTTAAGATGGCTATATAGAAAATCGTTTGCATGATTCTGATTTGAATATTATTTATACATTAATTTGACAGGATATAAAATCAATTGCCTAATTATTGGTTAAATTTATCAAAGAAATTCTACTGAAAAGTGCTTGATTATGCTGCATAGTTATGATAATATAATCAAATTTCCTTTCAGACATAATTGTCTGACCAATTTTGCTTCCAGATCCAATTTTCCCCCTCACTCTTGAGATGGGCTTTTTCACTGTTTCCCCTTTAAAAGTAAAAAAATAGCAAGGACTGTACATGGTCATCCTGTAATATTTGCTAAGTCCTTTCTACATTAAAACTGTGTACTTAAACACAGACCTAATAAGCAGAACTGCAATAACTTAGAATGCTGTAAACACAGATCATGCTGCAATCAAAAAGAGGTGCCCATGTCGGTGTTTACAAACCTGATCCATATGGCAGGAAGAGATCTGTAAGATGCTACAGTTTATCAAATCAAGTTCCCTAAATCCTAGCTAGCAAATTCAGCATCCCTCATAAACAGTGAATTACCCATACAGATGTTTGCTTATCAAATTATCAACTATGGAAGGTACTCTGCTAGGAAACACAATCTGTTCGGCGTCATATTGAAGAGAAGCGCTGTATCTGCATTTTTGACTCTTGAAAGGATGTAATTGATAGTCTATTGATATTTTTAAGTAAATTCTTGCTAAGAACAAATAAATCATACCACTGCAGAACAAATAATCATTGAGCATGCATCCTCAGCTAGTAGCATTTAGTGCATGCTGCTCTCCTTGGCTTAACTCTACCAGAAATGATTACTCTAGGACCCATAAAACCCTGCAGAGCTAGAAAAGAACTGCTGCTGCCACCCAGATTATTACATACGAGCAGCTTAGGAATCCCTCATATGATAAATGAATTGTAACTGCAGAACGCCATCACTAGTGCCAGAGTTGTTATTATTTTTCATTTCTGTTTGTACTCAAGGGTAGCTTGACTCTAAAGAGAAAATGACATGCTGATGGAAACAGGTATGCAGGCTTGACTGCACTGCACAGACTGCTGCCTTTAAGTTTCTGATCTGTAAAATTTATAATAAGCAATAATATACTTGACAAGGAGCAAAGCCATCTGAATTTTCGCAGCCTGTCTTATGGGAGAAGGGCAGGTGGTGGGAAAGGTATTGTGGGCTGGTGTATTCTGGTTTGTTGGAGAAACTATGTGGAATTATTTTGGCATAATTGAATGTGTACAAATTAAGGAAGCAAGAGAAGCTGAAATGAACTGTTGGTTGACGCCATTTTAATGTCAATCATAAAACAGACCAGAGCTCATGAAATAAGGATGGGTTCAGGTAAGCCAACAGGAACAGAAAGCAGAAGGAATGGGCAACATGAGGGTCACTGAAGCCAGTTGTTTTCCCTGGGAACAAATTACTCAACTTCTCTTGGTATCTATAATAAGCAACTAATAACACAATCTTTCAGCTTTGTTATGAAAAGTAAATGACATGAGGTACTTAAGAACTCTAAATGCATAAAGTGGCACAGTACTATTAATATTTTTAATTAGTAGCAGTAATTTGTTATTGCTCTGGTTGTATTATCTGAAATGAGATTTGAAAATATTCAAGATGGTCGGAAGAAAGAACTCATTTCTAAGACTGGCTCGAATTACGTTAGTTTGCTGAGATCCCCAGTTAAGAGGTGGTGGAAGTAAGTCTGCCAAGCCACTCAGGCAATTTGTTGTGAATCCAGAGCTTCTCATGGTAGGTTTGTGACAGGGCAGTGGACAGTTAAGTGCAAAGTGAAGACCACATTCTCCTTCTGCTTCTGCCATATTCTAGCCTTACCCCCAGAGGCAGGTCATGTATAACCTCTCTGGGCCCCAATTTCCTGAAATAATTAGGGACTACCGTGTTTCCTGTGATCAGAATAAGAGAATGAGGTTCAAGTACTCTGAAAGGCAGTCACGTGCTAGGACACAAGGTCACCATATCAGGGCGAGTGGGCCCTGGAAGCCCAGACAACATGGGCTCTGGGGTAGAATGAGAAGCAGCCCCAGGGTGGTAAGAGAAGGAGGAAAGTGGGTCTGAAGGGGAGAAATGGTGAGAGGAACTTTCAAAGGAAGCCCACTAGTTTGAATTTGAACAGAGTTTTGAAAAGGGGGTGGGGCGCCAAAATCCAATACATTAGGCCAAAGTATTTCCATTGCCTGAGTACTGAGGGGCTGAGAGCAGGGAGAGGCCAGCTGTGTCGCACTTGGTTAGTTAAAGACTGACCCAGTGGGAGATGAAGTGGCTTGGCCTGACAGGCTGTAGAGTGTAAAAAGGGGGAGTCAAGGAGGTGGGGAAATGAGGTGAGTGGATGGACGCGCACTCTCCACATCACACACACCAATAGTGTGCACACTTTACAGACTCTTTCATGGTCGTTGGAGGGCGGTGGGGAGGATGAAAAATGATGCCATTTCCCAAACGAGAAAAGTGAAAAGCCCTGCAGTTAGGAAGCGGTATCATGTCAGGAGCAAGTGGAGGCAAGATCTTATCTGGAGCTAGTGTGCCTTCCTCCACAGAGCCCCCTTCACTGAGAAAGAGAGAGCATGACCTCGCTCTGGATTCTGCTTAAGTGGAAAAGCGCTGAGGGGGCCAGAGAGAAGAGGAGAGACAGAGAAAAGTTATCTCCCCACCCTCGCTAGAAGGAGGCAGATGGGGAGCAAGGTGACCACCAGACTTAGTGTGGAATTGTCCACAGGGCTCCAAGGCCTGCAAACAGGCATGTGAACTTGCCAGAACAAAAAATGTTCAGTAAGCACTCTGTTGTGCCATGTAATGT
>SJYA01003469.1:91827-105259 GCA_006410615.1 Neotragus moschatus
CACTCTGTTGTGCCATGTAATGTGGTTTATAAAAATTTAAGAATAAGCCATAAAATCTGAGATATAAACTTCAGAAAGCTGATTTTTATTCCAAGCATGGGGATTGAAATGTGTCATTCTTCAATAAAGGAAAGCCTACTCATTAATGGTATTGTCAATAAAACAAAACAAAACAAAAAAGCCCCCCAGAATTCTATACAATCTATAGCCCTTCAAAAAAAAAAAAAAGCCATTCCTCTAGATTCTCTTTCAAGAACAACAGAAAGTCTTTTGTTACTTTCTTAAAGGGTGCTATCTTTTATGAGCTTATTAAGGCGACTACTTTTCTTTCTGTGTTTAAGTGACATTCTGTTGTTTCTCTAAGTGGCTCTTCCAGCAGACTGGAGTTGCCAGGCTTCGCCAGGTGTCCAGCTGTCTTCCCTAGCTCAGTCACTGTATGGGCCACCTAGGCACCAGAGCTGGGCTGCTCTGAAGTGGAGAATTTCAACTGTCACAAATGAAGTGGTGATTGTGAAATGGGTCTGACATTCTTTGGGGAGTTCAGAAAAGACCACGGCCTTAATTTGGAAAAGCAAGACTCTGTAGGGACTAGAGGGAGAGGTTTATTTCAGCATCACCTTTTTTTAAAAAGGCAGGTGGCCAGGACCCTCACAGTCTGGTGTATTGGGTACATCAGAGACATCTACACCTGAGGCAGGGAGCAAGTGGCTGGGTTCCCAGGGTGCATCACACTGTGGATTTCACAGCAGCTGCCTACGTTCCCTGCCCCCTCCCCCACCTGGATCCTAGAGACAAATGCCATCAGACTCTTCTCTTTAACAGTCAACAACAACTATCGATCTTGGGCTGAAAAAAGGCATACGAATATTCACAGTAGGGGAAATCAGATGGCCAGTCAGCTAGATGACAAACAGGTTTCTGCTCTTTTTACTCCTTTGGGCGTATTTCCACAGGGTTTGCTTCCAGCACTAAGGCACTTAGCAGGGGGTGTGTCAGGGGAGCAGAGGGGACTTGGGTAAGATGCAGCATTTTCACTGGCACAGAGGTTGTTTTATTTCCTCAATGGAAAGCCAGCACAGTTTTCTCTGGGCCACACTGACCATTTCTCATAATAAGGAGGATTGCTATACAGCTAGACAGTTTATAAGGGAATTAGGACAGGCATTGTCCTCTTGTACAGACAAGGAAGGGAGATTCAAAAAGATGAAGTTATCTGTCCAAATCACGGAAGTGACTACTGCTGGAAACGGAACTCACTCCACAACTCCGATTCTTCATCACCTTAAGATGCCAGCAGCCAGAGATGGGAGAGAGATACATACTTCTGCCTTGGCTTTGGTTTTTCCTTTTGGTTTAATTATGTATTTTGGGAGAGGTCGTTGCCACCTTCCACAGCTCTGTGCTGCCTCCATGCAATTCTCATGAACCAAGTCACCTCCATGAGGAACATTTCCCACGACTTGCCATCATTCTCAACTCTCTCCTCATCTCCTCCCCTCCCTCCACCCCGCCACATCTCATCCATTCATTACAGGCCACGATCTCCATGACCCGGATCCCATCAACGAGGTAACGTGGGGCAGCAATGAGACTGACCTGAGATCCCAGAGAACAAAAAGGCAAAGGTTGTGGGTAGGATGCTTGAATAAGGAACACTTCCCAAAGGAGGTGGGAAGTCTCTGTTCAAGACCTCAAAAGAAAGAGCCAGAATGATGCAAGAAGGGAGCAGATCAGGAGACTAGCTTGACTAGAGAGAGAAGAGGTGAGAAATGAGACAGGAGATGTAAACAAAAGAGTCTTGAAGTAGAATGCAAGGATTTCCCCATCATGACACTCCTGGAAACAGAAGAGGAATTACTTTAAGCAGCTTAAGCAGATATATTACTTCATTATTCAAAGGCAGAGAAATAGAGGTTTAAACTCACCCGCAAGATTTCTTCAACACAGCTTGGGTCACTGGGAAGGCTTACCTAAAACAAAATAAGCAAACAAAGAAAAGAAAATGAAGCATAATCTAGTTATTCTCAGCAAAGCAGATAGTATAATATTTTACCCTGTGGGAAAAACTGTAAAGAAAGTAAATATAGCAGTAGATGTGGATTTTCCTCCCTAGTAAATACAATGCAGTAAATATCAGCAAATGGCCACTTCTATTTTCCTTTAATGAAGCAGTAAGACTACAGTGCAAGATGCGGAGACAGTCTTGTTCTGTCACCAATTTGCTCTGAAATGTGGAGCCATCCTCCCCCATCACCTGGGCTTCTCTTTGTTCATCCTTCCAAAGAAAGAGCTCACCTTCCTGGTCCTTGAGGCCTCTTACACTCTCTGACATAGTAGCTCACCATATTATTCATAACCACAGATTTGTAAAAGAGGGCACCTATATGAAACAGTTTTGTGCCTAAATTAAGTTCCCTTTTAATTCAGGAGTCCAATCAGATGCCTACAATTCTTGTCCAAAACACTAAGGCCAAACTCTTGTGTAAATTGCATGCTTGCGCTGGCACGCAGAATCTCACAAATATCCACACTGAATGCCATGGGCTTTTTTTCTCAGTGTGATTCACACCTTCCTAATCAATCAAAATTCAACCAACTAACAGAACTGTACTGGGGACTTACTCTGCGTCTGGCACATGTGTTTTCCTCCAGGAGCTCCATAGTCAGTGAAAGCAAGAAGTCAAATGCCAAAGAATGACATCAGATCAATAGCTGGGCATGATGAGGGGCCTGGGAGTGGGACCACTACCTGGAGAAAGGCCTGAGGGGTGAGCTGTCACCTGTGCAGGTACGGGCATTCCCCCAAACCTTCCGAACTCTTTCCTTCACACCATTACCCCCTCCAGGTTGGCAATTTGATCACCTCCACTTCCCTCCAGTTCCAGCAGGGAGAACATTTGGTCTCTTTCATTCATTGCCTTGGGAGGTGAAAGGCCAGTCCTGTAAAGAGAGCACTGCCACAGGGGCTATAGGTTCCAGATCTCTCACAAGGACAATTACGTCCCCACCCTCTAGTTACTCTGATAGATTCAAGTCTTAAGACAACTATATTTGGGGAAATGGGGGAGAGAATATGGCATCAGTTGCCCTCAATCTTAAAAAGGTACAATTATCAGTAATATTAAATAAGCATAACAGTCACTCTTGCATTAATTTCAACCAGTGTGTATTATTCTTTTTTTTTCTTCTTCTCCATATAAAAGTTGCTGCTCTAAGCACCAGAAAATCCCTAGTGGGCATTCGAGAGTCACCAGCAATGATGGGGCCATCGAGCCTGAGTCAACTGGTATGGTTCCAGTGTACATGTGTTATTCCTGTGTCCCATTTCATCCTCAAAAATGTCCCGATTTGGATAAATTATATAGTCATCCTTCCAAGAACACAAATACTTGAGTACTGCATGGAAAGAACAGTAGAAGGAAAGGCTGACAAACTGGCCAGGCAGACATTGTAAAGAACTTTAAATACAGGTTTTTGATAAGCAACCACAGGTGGTTTGATCTAGCAGAGTTGATTCATTCATTCATTCAACAAATCTTTTTTTAAGGGTCAGGCACTGAGCCACCAGCCTCATGTTCGACAAAGATGCAATGGGAAGAAGCAAAATGAGACAGTTTTTCCCCTCATGGAGTTTGCAGACTCAGGAGGAAAGGAGGTGTAAAGAATCACAGTTAACAAACCATTATAACCAGTCCTGCAAAATGAAATATTCTGTGTCCAAATAAGTGTAGACCAACTTCCCTCTTGGCAATCCATGAGGCAGATTAAAGGCTCTGGAGATATCTATCAAATCAGTTTAAAGCAGCATATTCCCAATTTTCTTGACATTGAATTGTTGGGGTTTTAGTTCTCTCTCTTTTTTTTTTTTCAATTAACAATGATCAGCGTTCCATAGGATGGATGTTTGCAGAATATATGCTAGAAGAGACTGGTCTAACATATTACAGGATTATAGAACTCAACTGATGATTCATAACAGCAAATAAACTCTCATTTCATCGCTCAAGGATCCAGCAACTGTATTTTCTAAGACAGTTGTTGAATTAATGTATATCTTCCTGAAACACAAAGGTCAAAATGATTATAGCCAAGACTTAAATTTTCAGTATAGTTGTTGCACTGAATCAGCTGGGCTGCCCAAGCTAAACATATATGACTCAATCTCACACAAAAAAAGTCTCAGTTTCTTCTTTTTCTATGCAAATACACAAATGTTAACTTTGGAATAAAAATAGGAAAAAATATTAGGAACATGCAGACACAGCAAGAACATTGCCTATGTGTCTAAAGAGTTGGGTGGGAGGCCCGGCCCTATCCCTCAGGAACAGGACTTTATCACCTAACCCTCTGAGTTCCAGTTTGCCCAACTATAAAAATAAAATTAAGTAAAATAAAAGAATGATAATACCGGCTGTTTTCAAATCTCACAGGGTTTTTGTGAACAGCAAATGAAATATAAGGTATGCAAACCTGCTTTGTAACCGGAAAAGACCCATGCAATGCGTCAGGTTATGAGCCCCTGCCCTGCTGGTCTCCTAACTGCATCTTCCGAAGCCCAGTCTTCTTGTCTGCTCAAGGTAAGATCTGACTCACTCTTGCCAACTGCAAATATCATCTCTACACCTGGTATTATAAATATCCATTTCCTTATGGGGAAATGCTGTCAAAATACAAAGAGTTGTGGACTCTGGGGAAGAACTCTGCAGACACAGGCAGGCAAAGAAATATGCATCCATACCGAGTGTTCAGGTTTTTTTTTCTTTTTCAGAAAATACTGGAATCCAACATTGACAGGGAGTCACCAGTCCCACAAACTCGTCTAGCCCTGCCCTGCAGATCTTTTCACCGCCAAGACCACTCATTTGAGCTGCATTTCCCCCTCCCCTGCAAATGCTTTTAAATTAACCAGTGAGCATTTCCTCTGTGCCTAGAAGAGTGCTGGGCGAGGGGGGTGAGAGACACAAAGAACTATCAGACTTGGCTACTTTCTCTCAGAGGTAACCGTCTAGATGGGACAGGAAAACAAACAATTAGAAACCCACTGAGAGGTACATTGTAAGGTGGTGGTGACAAGGGTAATAGGATCACATTCATTCGCCCGTCCGCCTATTCATCAGTTCTCCCATTTACTTCTGTAGACAACAAATCCTGATTGAGCTCACACTGTGCTCAGGATGGTTCCAGGGGAGGATTTAAAGACACCAAAGGCAACGTAATTTCTTCCTTTGCGGCTCCATGTAACTTGGGAGAGACAAACAGTTACGGAGGAAACAGACAATACGGAACAGGAGGTCTGACTTGGGTGTCAGGGAGAGTACCTACCGGGTTCACGGACAGAGCCACGTCCGACAGGAGCTCCCAGCCGCCGAGGTCCCCACTGTAGTCCTCGCCCCACAAGGGGGTGAGAGGCCAAGGATCTGACATGGGCGAGCGATGCCTGGCCACTCTGCACTCTGGACAGAAGCTGGGCTCAGGCTAGGGGCTCAGCCCCGGCTGCCCGTTGCTCTCTCTGTCTGTCTGTCTGTCTCTCACACTCCTCCTCCTCTCGCAGGAAGTGTGGAGGAGTCACTCGGACAGGTGTGACAGGAGACAGGAGGAGAACTAGTGGGGACACTGGGATTAGAACTGCCGCCCGATGAGTTGCCAAGCAGCCGCTTAATTCCAGAGCCACCTTCCCTCCCTTTCAATGCACTCTTGAGTATTCAGATAGTCCACAAAGCGCAAGTTAGCCACTCAGAGCCTGCGTCCCTGTGCATCCCCCTCTCCGCCCCCTCCTCCAGGAGCAGAAAGCAAGCGGCATGCCGCCCGGGAGGCTGTGCTCTCACTCCTGGCCCCAGACGACCCTCTCTCTCAGGCTGGGCACGGATGTGGTCCTCTGAGGGCCAGGAGGGGTGGGCGTCCGCGTCGGGCAGGTGTGAGTTGACCGAGAGCCCTCCCAAGTGCCTACCCTCTCTACGTGTGACAGTGCAGGCGGCCACCGCATGTAGCCACAGGCAGACCACGCACAGATCATCTGCCTGGTGATCAAGACATATCCTAGGAAATAATCAAGGTACCTTTAAATCATCAAATATTCAATTAACTGAAGCAACAATAAATGAATTGCATAGGATATTTTAATCATTCTGGAATTAATCAGTTTGGAGCATACTTCTTGGCGATTAGGGTAATACAAGATATCAAAAATGCCCTGATTGTGGCATTGAGAGACACTGATAGAAAACATGAAGATTCATGTGAAACATTAAAAGAGTCATGATCATCACATAGTTAACTGGGGGGAGTGTGATGCGTGTCTCTGAGCACATTATTATTAAGGGATTGCGGGGGAAGAGAGGTCAGTTTTTCTAAAATCATCCTTTTGCCATCAAAGTGCCCTATTCTACCCACATTTCACCTTGACAAAGACTTCGCCCAGTGAAAGTCACAAATCTCACGTTTAATTGCCGGTGAATGCCTGGATTCTCCCAACAAGCGCAAGTGACACTGAGTGACACATCACTAACGCCAAAATCCATGCTACTGGCCCAGTTAAACAATATCCATGACTGACACTTCTGGCAGCTTCCAAACTAATTCCATTTGTATTTTCAATAACAAATTGGCACATTCATCCCCGTGATTGACAGACATCCCCTGACACGGCATTACTAACAAAATGCAAACAGGTTATGATATTCTACTAAGAAATGAGTTTTCCATCTTTTTAAAATGTTTAACCCTCCTGATCGGTCATTTGTACAAACAAAGAGCAGCAGCCTCTGAAGTTCCTATTTGCACACGATTTGAGATTTCCTTATCTCTCTTCCCCATCCAGCGAGTCCCTGATAAGTTCAGGTTAAGACCTTTGTGTCCCTGGTTTCCTGTCACATCTTAACCTGGCCCTGTTCTAGTTTGTATGCATAAGTCTCTGGTTAAACGGGAACAGTTAATATTACATAAACTGCAGGCAGAAATCCTCAAGTGATAGAACTTTAATCAAGACAAAAAAGATTTCACAACAGTGACTTGGTCCAGCCAACCAGCTGGACCATTTCATTTTAATATAGCAAAAGTCCTGGGTATCCAAGGAGTTGGTGTTTAAAATACTGCTTCCAGCTAATTTTAAAGGGCATCCCATGGTCAAAACACCCCATGTAAAGCAAGCTAATATTCACTATTCCCTCTAAGAAGAGAAGCAAGAAAAAGTAGAGCATGAAGATTAAAGGAATTTATGACTTAACATTTTAAGCCAAGTAGAGGAAGTGACCCTGTGTCTAGAACCTCACATGGAGGACTCAGCGATCACATTTTATTTATTTGAGCAAATCAATAGGATCATTTACCATATTTTCTGGGGGTGTAAAGAGCATGGGCTTTGAAGCTGGACAGACTTGCATTTTAATCCCACCTCTGATACTTGCTCTGTGAACTTGGGCAAGACATCTGAATTTCTTTGAGCCTCTGTTTCTCTGTCTATATAAGGGGAATAAAATTCCACTTCAAGGACTGTATGAGGTTGAGATAAAGTGAGGCATATAAAAGTATCTTAGCCTGGCAGTGGGTGCATCTGAAGCCTCCATCAGCATCTTTTATTCTAAGTTCCCTCTTAAGGCTCTTGGAAAGCCAGCACACTGAGCCTTGGGACCACTGAGTACCTAGTTTAGTCCCCTTGTAAACTGGCCCTCATGACATCTTGTGAATGCCACTAATTGTGAAATCCTACTTGGGGGCCCAGTGTATAACGAGCCTCGGGCTGCTGCTCCATCTGGTGGCTCTTACTGAAGGTGACAAAGGAGGCTGGAGATGGGACTTGAGGGGGTAAGACAACAGAAAGCCAAGGGGGAGTGGAGGCGGGGTGGGGGAGGGGAAGGGTGGGCTTCATTAGGTATGGGCAACAGCAGAATGCATATGCAGAAAGGCCCATCATCAGCCCAAGGAGGACCTAAGGGCAGATGGAATTTAAAGTGAAGAGTGCTTAATTCAGTGGGCTCTGAATAGCCATTAGCTCANGGTGGGGGAGGGGAAGGGTGGGCTTCATTAGGTATGGGCAACAGCAGAATGCATATGCAGAAAGGCCCATCATCAGCCCAAGGAGGACCTAAGGGCAGATGGAATTTAAAGTGAAGAGTGCTTAATTCAGTGGGCTCTGAATAGCCATTAGCTCACTGTTCATTTATTTGGTCTAATAACTAGTTTCTATAGAAGAATGAGGTATAAATGGGGAGGGGGGTGTCAGTCTTAAAGAAAAATAAGGTACACGTCTAGAAAGATTACACTAGGAAACCAAGAGCCCGTCTGGAAGATTGCTGGCTGCCTGAGCCCCAGTTCCCCCAGGACGCCCTGCCTCTAGTCACCTGAGCTGGGCAGGGAGGTCACTCTGTTGGCTGTCGCTGCTCCTAGACACATGGCCTGGGCTGTGCCGGGTGGGCTCCCCAGGGACAGAGCCCCTCCTCCCCCATTCTCCAGGCCTCGTCCAGGTGCCTTAATCTCGCTGCTCTCACTCAAGCTGCACCCTCCTCCTCCTCTCATTGCTGGCTTCCCACACTCTGACCCAGTTTGCTTGCCCCTTTCTGCCTGTGTCTTCTCAGCCTTCTGTTTGCTTTCCGTGTCTGCCCTACAACCCAGAGACCTTCCAGCCATCGTCCCTGCCTTTTGAAATTCCTAGGCATGCCCAGGACTCCTCAGGGCTCGCGAGGTGCCCACTTCTGGCCAGTCCAGGTCCTAGCGCTGAAACCAAGGACTGTTTAAGATCAAAGTCTTGATTCCATGAGATCCCTACTTAGGGCACTCCTATTAACATTACTGGTTATCTTGTGTGCAGGTCCATGATCTCTTCTAGTAAAAGAAGATGTTGTAAAAATACAGATGTGCAGAGTGGAGTCATGTAAGGCAATTTCTGAACCCCTATCCTTGGCCATTGTAAACAAAATTAACAACACATGATCCAAATATATAAAAAAGATGCATCAGGAAGCAAATTTACTTTTGAATTTTGTCAACTGAAGAGTGAATGTTGGGGTTTTCAGAGTTGTTTTATGCTGCTGACAGTTTCAGGAACAGGGTAAGCTCTCATACTTCGGAGCAATTGCTGATAACTATGATCTTAAAAAGTCATGAAAAGGAAAACATCCCGATAGTCAGGAAATACTTCCCTGTCCAAGTTTTACACCTAATTAGATGTTTTATTTGGGACAGTTCATTTCCTCACTCTCCAGGTGACACAATCACGGCATGGGATCTGTTACAAGAGTCAGTGCCTTGTACTTCACAAAACTAACAGGAGGTCTACATATGATTACCCCTTCTTGTTCTGGAAGGATATTACAGAAGCAACAGCCAAAAGGTAGGAAGGACATAAGTTCCAAAAGTTACATATCTGTCCTACATGATATGACAACAAACTTATGCCACCATCAAACAAACTCACACATACCATTGGTCTTACATTTCCTATTTTGCCTCAGAATAACAGCACTTTCACCTTGGACCAGTTGCCAAGCAAGATGATCCTCTCAGGTATATTTTGGGTTCTATGATTTTATTCACCTTCTATTTTGTCCTGTTCTATTACATGTATTTTACTCTATGTAGTATCCACTTCCCAACTCCAGTGATTTTCTCACTGAAGCTAACTGTCAAAACCTGGGTGCATTTCCTCTTCTCTCACTGACAGTTTTCAAATTCATGGAGAATGCAAACTAATTTTTGTACTAACTAATACAAACATGAGAAAGCAAGCAAGTCTTATGTAACACGACAGGCAGAATACCTGTGCCATAGGCCTCATCTGTGAAACTCGTTTCACATCTCAGTCATCCTAAGATGAAACTGAACCAGAAGACCATTTACTGTCCCTTGTGTGAGAAGTCCACATTCCATATGGCACAGCATCTGATCCATCTTGCAAGATGCATTTCAAAGCCACCCATGAATTCTTAGGAACAGCCAGGGAGGAAGCAAGCCAAGCAGGCAAGTGTGGTATCCCAGGAACCTGGAGAAGAAAGTGCTTCAAAGGAAAATAAACCATTCAGTGAGATAAGGATGCAGAATGGACAGCTGGGTTTGGTATGGTCTCATTGGCCACACTGGGCAGAGCTGTTTCAGTTGCATGCTGCAGACGTGAAGCTGACTGGAGCGTGCTAAGAAGGGAGTGGGAGGAATGGATACAGAGAGCAGAGAAACAATTCCTGCTCTGAGGAGAAAGGGAGCAGAGAGATGGGGTGATAGGATGTGGTGATGCAGTATCAAGGTTCTTCTTTGTTTTGTAAGAGGGATGATATTAAGGCCTATTTATATACCAATGCGTGTAATTCAGTGGAGAGGCAAAAAGTATCGCAAAAGAAAAAAAATGCATGATTGTTAAAGCAAGTCCTTGAGCAGGAGCCAGCAGACTAGGACACAACTGGAGAGGCTGGCCTGAAAGAAGAGCCTGGACACTTCTTCCATTGTAACAGGAGGGAAGGCAGAATGCCTTAGGTACAGAAGCAGTTGGCTTGGAGAAATTAAAGATGAGAAGATGAAGGGGTACTTGTCTGATTGTATCTATTTTGCTCCATGAAGTATGTGGCAAGGTCATCAGTGGAGAATGGGGTGGTTATTGGAAACATGAGGAGAAAAGTAAGGTGGAAAATGGTTCTGTTGGAAAATAGGAATGGGTTATGCTGGAAAGTATAATAGAACTCTCTGGCAAATGTTTAGGGCAAGAAAGAGCGAGCTATCTGTGAAACACTGAAGGGGATGCTGTATGCCCTCAGTTTAGTGATAAAGGAAGGAGCAAGTGGGGGAAAGGAGAGAATTGGAGGCCAAGTAGCCCCTAGAGATTTAGAAGGAGGTGACACTCTTCTCCCCACCATTAGCCACTGCACTTTGCAACACTGATTAGCTAATTAACCACAGTTCACAATCCTCCAACTGCTCTCATCTATAAGGGCTTCATTCTGAAAGGAACAAGCAGAGCGCCCAGGAGCAGGAGTAATGATTTTCTGGGATCCCACAGTGGTGAGTTTCCTCACATTACCCAGAAGCCTGGATGAAGGGAAGCCCTGGGCCAAAGATGGCCCTGGGCCTGAGGAATGCCTCTCTAGGGATTAGATGAATTCAACTCTGTCTGGCAGGAAGTAGAGATTTTGATTAAACTGTATCCTCCTGACAGAGATCATTCTCAGATAACATAGGAAGGAGTTTCCAAATTGTTTAAAGAGCTGTTTTTAAGTACTCACATATTTTGTCTTTAAGCAAATGTTTTACCCATTTACTATGTTAGCATGAAACATTTTAAAATACGATTATCTTCTCTAATACATCTTGGATTGACAAGTTCTTCTAAGGATTTATGGTTTCTAAAAGATACAAGACTTCCTCACTGGAGGGGGTGGGGGGAACGAAATGGGAGCTCAGGTTTTTCTGGTAGCTTCTGAAGACATTGCCGCAGGCATATGATGGGGTCTTAAATTACGTGCTATAACTCCATTTAGAAAAGAACCTTTTAAATATGTATCTTTGGCTCTTATTTTCTGAGAATCTTTCAGAAACGAAAGGTCTTCCCTTGACATTCACAATCCCTCACCTTAAAGAAACGCTTCTGTCTTCTAAATACACGGCTAATGACTTAAATGTCTCCTTTAAAACAAGAAACCCAGATTTCAGTTTGATTTTGCTCTAGCTACATTTTCCTTAAAGCAACATCAGTGGAATAGACTTTATAAATTGTACCCACACATGTCCTCAATAAAAAGGTGACAACAGAATACACTTGATAGAAAGTGGCTCCACTTTCAGACAAACCTCTAAGGAACTTGGCACCTTCTTGACTCTCTAAATCCTGCACTTAGGATTGTCTTAATTGCCAGTGGATGACACCATGATGCCACAGAAACAGACCTACAATTGCTCTTCTCTGACAGTGATGATCTGAGTGAACAAGCCCTGTGCACACGAAGTGAATCCTCGCCAGCTCCCCTATTATTTATAACTCTAATTAAAACACTTTTATCTATTAATGCCAAGTGACACTACTAAATATATTCAGGGAAGTTCACATTTTTTCTAGACTTCTGAAATCTCTCAGATCTGTGGTTTAACTGCTCACTAAAATGAAACGATAGCTAAGAATAACTCCCTTCCATTAGATTTATAAATCTCATTAATTAATTCTACATCTCCAATGGTGTAGAGACCAAACTCAACTGCAAGATCTAATTAAAGAGAAGTAAAAAAAATGTTAAGAAAAAACACTGAGATTGAAACACAGAAGTAACTGTTTAGCCTCAAATTAATGAGGCGCTATGCTAAGCAAGCATGTCCATTAAGCCCTAATGAGGATTTTAAACACATTAAAACTTTCTAATACAAAATGTTTGCCTTCCTTTTATCCAATAACAAATAAGCCAATAATTTTCTGGCTCTAAATGACACTATTAACTGTCACGGCATGTTTTATTTGACAAACTCTCCATTCAAATACTGTAAAACCAATTAATTTGCCTGCTGTGAAATGTGTTTCTTGATAGCTTTTATGTGATTTTTTTTCTTCTCAAAGAAATGTAAATAGGAGGTCAATGTAGGTGCCTGGTTTTGCTTTAAAAAAAATATGCCACCATAGCTATAGGTTGTTTCGCCAGTTTGCAATTCAAATGAGTTAAAAGACAACCTCCATTTTCAGGTCACAATCCCAGATAGGTCCCCTGACAAGGAAACCTTGTCAGAGTAATATTCTGATTCCAACGAAGAGGGTGTCATATTTGAGAATGGACAGTTGGCAAAATCACTACTTTGTTCAATAATAAATAATGATTCATGACCCTGGCCCTTACCAACCTGGCATGGTTACCTGTCTCCAGCTTCATCCCTGAAATACACCTGCATGTGTGTCCAGGAAATAGCTCTCTAAAACTGGAGTTTATTCCTGATGCTTTTATTTGAAAACACCATGATTTGTTACACTTCTTTGTTGGCAGAAGAAACAACTGAGCAAATACAAGAAGTTTCCATTTCTTAAACTTCCCCTGGGCCTTACTTAGTATCTCCAGTTAGCTATAGTGTCTCCTTAGCTAGTATCCCCAGGGTCCCTTCTGCCCAGCCTTTATGGGACACTCTGAAACTCTTGGCTCATGGAAGGGCATGGCACTTTTCCAGAAGATCACTCTGAAAACACAGACCCTTGATGCCATGTCACTGTCCACTGAAGATCAGAGACGGAATGATACATGATGCCCCGAGTTTTATGGAGCTGAACAGTTTACACTAATTAACAGGAGAAGCATATGCAGGGCCCTCACGATCCTAGCTAGTCTCGCTGCCATATGAAAACCAGGGACTGATGATTTCTTAGCTGTGAAAGTAGGCAGGATAAACAGACATCTGGCAGGTGTTTATGATTCCAGGTACAATGGAAACACTTCACTGATACAAATAAAATACATCTAGTGAAATAACCACACTTACTCTTGAC
>SJYA01003469.1:123105-143998 GCA_006410615.1 Neotragus moschatus
CTGGTCTGAGGCCAAAGAAATGAAATTTCCCCCCAGGCAAAGTGACTATGTTCCCCTAAACATAACAGAGAAGGAAAGAGGAATTCCAGGATTGTACAGGTTGCTCTTTGACTATCTGTTGTTCTTTTTAAAGCAATGGCTATCATTATTCCAATAGCAGTTGCTAATTATATAGTCTACCTGTATTTGTACAGATTTAAATCTGATGGGAAAGACAAGAAAGGTTAATGAATAAGGGAGGGTAAGAAGTCAGCAAAGTAGGGAGAAAGAGGGAGAAGGGGAAGAGAGAAGACCGTTAAAGTGTTTGTCACTAAGTGCAGGAAAACTGTATGGGTCAATAGGGCATTAGACACAAATCTCTCCAGACTCTTATTTTCTTCCACGTCAGTCTGTCCTCCAACAAGGAGAAAATACTATCTATCTCATGCTAAAAGACAACCATTAGAACTCAAATAAGTGCTCACTTGTGGCTGGTGATTGTATATGAGGTTCTTGACATGTCTCTTCCTCCTAAATAATGTTTATAATTTTTAAGTCACTATGTCAATTGACTTTGATAATATCCCTCTTAAGTTTTCTGGCTGCATTAATTCATTTTTGGAGAAAGCTGGGACATATACCACTAACAGTAAGTGAGTTAAAAAATGAGAGGATATAGGCAGTAATCCCAACTCACCATTTCTGACCAATATGTGCTGCTGGTTGTGTCTGCAATAACTCAAGATGTGTCCAGCATCTTCATTTGAAGAGAAAACTCTGAAATAGAGGTTTTTCTCCCCAAAGCTCAAAACCATCTATGTGAAATAACTTATTGAAAGTTATTTCCTTCAACAAACCAACTTAGTATTGTAAAGTAGAATAAAGTAAAAAAAAAAAAAAAATTTTCCTTCACGGAGGTCACTCAACTCCCACACTTTAACCTTTCCCAAGATGAACGACTTCGGAGATTTCCAGACAGAAACCTAGTTTCCTGTGAATTCGGGGGCTTCCTCATCCCTGTTTTCTATATAATTCTAATAAGGAGGAATATTGGAGAGCTAGCATCCTTTCCTAGATGGTTTTCACCCTGCACAAACTGAAAAAACTACCTTCTTACTTATTTTCCACCAGAAATTCTCCCTGCACCTGAAACGTGAGCCAATTTCACCAACCCTTTGACAACAGGTTTTTTTTTCTCAACAGCAGCTTTACATCTCTATAGCATACTCATCATTTGCATTTGTCCTTCTGATTAATTCTCTTCCCAATTTTGCATATTTAGGGAATGAATCTCATTTACTACTCTGGAGGCTATCCTCTTCACAAGTGCTTGGGAAATTGCCCTGGCCCTCAATTTGGCTATAAGAGGCTAGTTAATAAGAGCTGGAAATGGCCTTCATTGGAGGGTCACTTTCTCCTCAGAAAGATTTGAGAAAAAAAATGTAACCACAATTAAATGTATAGTTACTATTACTTTCATAGTTTACCACACGAATCACTTCGTTTTAAAGACAAGATATGTAATCTTATTTGATCTTATGACAAAAAGGGCATGGTATATATATAAAATTTAGGAAATACATGTAATGAAAAAGAAGACTTTATAGACCTCCACCTAGAAATTACTAGATTTAGCATCTTGGCATATGGTCTTCTAGTGTTTTTGTTTTTAAACATACATATTTTTAAAACATAAAATGATTATATCATACATAACAATTGCTCCTTAATCAACAGATGGATGATTAGATACTATACTTTGTCTTATGTTGGTTTGGAATCCACAGTACAAACAAACGTAAGCTAAAATGTATAAGGCATCTTTTTTCTCAGTCACAATTTTAAGCCTAGATATCTCTTATTTCTTCATTGCCTTCAACTATTTGGAAACTCGTGATAAAGAAATCATCACATAGCTTTCATTAGAGGATAAAAAGATTACATCCCAAACAGACTTTTGAAAAGGCTTTTTGATGTAAATTTTAAAGTAACCAAATGTTATACCTGAAATTCATAGGGTGCTCAGGTGAAAAGAAAAACCTTGAAAATGAAAACCACTCTTCTATAATAATCACATGGTATTTTCAACAGCCAACGTTAAACTCATCAAAAACAGCATTTTGCCATTCTTTCCTCTTGGATTCTACATTTCAAACATCCAAGCTGCTTTCAGATGCCTCTATAATCCTTTCTTCATGGCTACACACTGTGATGCATAAAGGATGAGAAATCAAAGTTGTCAGCCATCTGAGAATTTTTAATGTATCAAGCATTGCCTTCTAAATACATTTCTATTTCATTTCAAAAACAAAACATGAGTGATTTAGTCTAAAAATGTCAGTCTGGTTCATTAACCTATAACTGTACCAAAGCAAGAGTCAATTACATTGCCACATCAGATGTGTGTTGAGATAATTACCCTGAAAAGAAGATGTAAGGATGCCCATAAAAGCAGTGAAATGTGACCTATTAAATCAGGCTGTAACCTATTATGGGTCAAAAAACACATTTGCAGGGCCAGCAGTCCCCTGCCTAAATCCAGTCTTGCATGAATTCTGCAGGTGTCTTTTGCAAGTAAACTTTCAATCTTTTCTTTATCAAATTGGGGTCGTCTTCCTATCTTCACAACTCCCAGATATCCGGGACACATGTATGGGCTTCAGAGAACTAACTGACTACTTAAAATTACCTCCCTTGAAATTTATTTAAAAAACCAAGATAACAAGAGGCCAAGATCCTGCTGTATTAAATAAGCAGGAAGTCATTTGGGTTAACTTTTCTGTAAGTTCTCCTCTTGTAATATTTTGTAGTATTGATTTCCATCTCCAAATGCAACATCTGTTACAGCTAGAGAGCAAATGAGTCAGCAACCAGATTGACTGAAGATCACCTGGTGTGAAAGGAGGAAAAAATATTTACTACTGTCTTTACTTGGATTACTGCCAGTCACAACACAGACAAAATGGTGAAGGGGCTCAAAGGTGGCTTCTATTCTGGGAATTCAATGGGTTGGAGGAATATTCATTACCACAGTACAATATGGAAATGAGGAGTCTTCTTCTTGGAACTACAGATGGAAAAGAGGAGAAAGTGATGACAAGGGGAGATGCAAGTCTTGGTCCTGTTTGTGGCAAATCATTAGGTCCTTCTATTACTTTGTATTTGAAAACTGATATTTCCTTCCCTTAGATGACATGAAGAAGCCATTTAGTCCCATGCACATTGTACTCCTGTTCTGCCATGTCCATAAAATCACCCACACTGGCAGAGGTCTCAACATAGAGTTGTAGCCACGGCTAAGGTTACTGATGGTATAATAAGGGGAAAGACACAAGTGGCATCTAGAGAAATCCATATGCAGGCTTCTTTATGTTCTTTCCCTTCCACAAAGGGCTACACAGAGTAAATTCTGTCCCAACAGTGAAAATGTGGTCACAGGCCCGTGATGCCTCTGCTGAGGGCAGCCCATTGGAGACTTGGCACTCAAGGTTTGGGGGCTGGCCACATGGGCACTCTGCCTAATCTGTACCTAAATTCCAGACTCCCAGAAAGAAAGTAGGTGTTCAACATAAATCACCATTGATCACCCCTTCACCATTTTGTCTGTGTTGTGACTGGCAGTAATCCAAGTAAAGACAGTAGTAAACATTTTGTCTTCCTTTCGCACCAGGTGATCTTCAGTCAATCTGGTTGCAGGAACAGTCTAGGCCCAATGAGCCAACTTTTTCAGTTAGGGAATGTCTTCAAAGCCAAGTTCCCAGAGGCCAGCCAAGAGCCAACCTTGCAGGCAGGCTCTTCTAAAGATTCTGGTTTTAATACTGCAATGTTTACTTATTTTTGCATGAATATACTTGCAATGAAATGCACTTATACTCTATGAACTGCAAATAATCACAGTGTGCAAACCAGAAGGCATCCCAAGCAGGCCAAGGGAGTCTCTGTGTTAAAATATGTTTTAAAATCAATCCTCATGAGTGGCTTGCCTCATTCAGCCCCCTCAAATGTTCCATTCAAGACTTACTTGAGGCCTTTCCAGACTATAGGAGCCTTGGTCATCCCTTTGACTTCTCCCTGGATCATAGATGACCTTAGTAATATCATTTATGATGCAATTAAAATTTGCATGGGATTCCACCATTCATGGGCTTCCCAGGTGGCTCAGTGGTAAAGAATCTGTCCAGCAATGCAGGAGACACAAGAGATGTGGGTTCAGTCCCTGGGTGGGGAAGATCCCCTGGAGAAGGGAATGGCTGTCCACTTGAGTATTCTTGCCTGGAGAATATCATGGACAGAGGAGCCTGGCGGGCTATAGTCCATGGGGCCACAAAGAGTTGGACACATCTGAGTACACACACACACACCATTATTCATCCTTCTCTTCATTATATTTCCTCCACTTGGGGTGCCTTTTGCCCTTGAAACCACATACTTCCCTCCAACTCCACAATTAGAAATGTCACAGATATTTCAAAGTTCAGATCAAATATCATTTCCCACTTCTGAGGTCTTCCCCAATAACCCTGGATGGAGCTCATCTGTACCTCTCATAGCAGTTTCTAGCTTGAATTATAGTGGTTTGTGCACATATCTTGCCACACACATGATTTTCCCTTCTAATCTGCAAGCTGGATGAAGGCAGGGTCCAGTCCAATCAAGATAAGTTTCTGTTCTCTCAGGCCTCTCCCCACCACACATTACTGACATCTAATCCAGTACTCACACACAGTAGGCACTGCCCAAGTGTATGCTGGATGGAGAGATGAGCAAGTAACTTGGAAAGGCTTTGAACTGGCCTGGATGAATTTTGTTTTGATAACTGGACTCATAGAGAAAGGACACGTTCACAGGGAAAGCACTGCCTGCAGCAGCAGAGATGGCAGTGTTCTAAAAACATTTTTATTTGAATGTAAAATGGACTTCTTTGGAATGAACTTCCCATTTGGACAGCTAAAAATCTCGGGATCTTTCCTGGAAGTCAGCCCCAAATTTCATATCAGAGTAATGAGAAGGGGCCTAGGTTTGGAAGCTATTAAATCAATTTTGAGACCAGAGTTGGAGGAACATGATTTTCCACATGACTCCAACATGCCTGGCGTGCTCCCTCAATGTTCAGAGCACCTCTTCTGGATTCCCACTGAAACGACAGTCCCAGAGGGGGAATGGGAGCCACATCCAGGGTGGAAGGGCAGTCCCTTGTGTACTAAGAAATGGCTCTACATCTCTGACCAAATCACCCAGGGACACATCTGCACATAAAGCAGCAGGCATTAAAAAACTGTTTAAAGTTTATCCACAGGGAACAAGAACACATCACTGTCAGCACTGCCTGACACCTTATCTGTCACCTTAGTCTCTTCTGTTACAGATTTGTGTTCTGGCCATTCATGAAAACCAGTCACCATCACTGCCTTTTCTCCCCAGGTATTCAGAAGAGTCCCTGCACATGAAAGGTGCATCTTGCTTTCCACAAAGCAAGTCCACATCGCCAAGGTTTTTATGGCACACCTTTGTACGATTAAAAATAAGCCTAATTAATGTTTTGTAGTATGAATTTTCATCAATCAAATTTCCCTCTAGCAGGGTGCCCACTCCACTTTGTTGAGAGAGATGAGGAGAAGCAGAGTCTCCAAGCAAAGGTTGCCCACATGCCAGGTCCATGTGATATGCACTCCAGCTGCATGCACACCAAGCTCCTTGGCCTCTCTGGAGCTCAACTTTCTCACGTGTAAGTGGAGGAGGAAATGGCAACCCACTCCAGTATTGCTGCCTGGAGAATTCCATCGACAGAGGAGCCTGGTGGGCTACGGTCCATAGGGTCGCAAAGAGTTAGACACCCCTGACCATGGAAGCAAGTGGGAGGGCACACCACCTCTTTCAAAGGGCTGTAGAGGAGAATTCAAGAAGAAAGTCTGGGATAAAAAAGAAGTGAGATGTAAGCAAGATGTGATTCGTAAGTCTGTGTTGTCTGGGAGGAATCACATGCCACTGAATAAAAATAAAATGGGACTTTCCTAGAGGTCCAGTGGTTAAGAATCCACCTTCCAATGCAGGGAACTCAGGTTCAATCCCTGGTTGGGGAACTAAGGTGCCACCTGCTATGGAGCCACTGAGCCTGTGTACCACAAGTAGAGAAGACTGTGCACTGCAACTACTGATCCCAGGCTCTAGAGAAGATGTTCTGCAACAAGAGAAGCCTGAGCACTACAGTGAAGACACAGTGCAGCCAGAAAAATCATAATACATAAAAATAAATAAAACAGGGAGAATACTGACTACCACATGGGATATTAAAATAATAAAAGTAACTTTTCACCAAAGCAAAGACATCTTGGTCAGTGCACACAAAATGCAGCACGTTTGTATTCTCCCAGTCTCTACCTGAGACAGCAACTTTTCCTGGAATTTATTCTTGTGATATCTAAGGAGAAACCTTACCTGGAGCCTAAGCCACTTATCTGTAGCCTAAGCCATTAGTCCTCTCAAACTAAAAGGTCCTACAGACCACAATGACTTAGCAATGGGTGTGTGTGTGCACGTGCGTGTGTGTGTGTATACATGCAAGCACACACACAATTTTGTTCCATTTGCAAAGAGAACTTACCTGCCAACAAGATACTCTATGAAATCCTCAGTAAGGGCAGCAGTTGGGACAGCAGCCTTGCGCCTCTGAGGACCTGTGAGTACAGTTCTGGAGGGGTGAATTAATGAAGACCTTAATCTCAGCTACTCAGTTTGAGGAAGAGGGCCAGCTGCATATACATAGGACACAAGTCCCAGGTGCAGGGGCCACAAGGCTTTTCTGGTTTAGTCTGGGCAGTCCAGGTGAGGAGATGGCTGTAGTCTACATGATGGATGCACTAACAGCCATAGGAACAGAGGGAGGTGGGGCCAGGGAAGACAGGAAGGAACAGCTGGCGTGGTGCTGGGAAGGGAACAGAGAATACTTCAGGAAGGAGACCAGAAGAAGGCTTTTGCGCAGTGAGTGAGAGTTCACCGAGCAGGGGAGTAGGGCTTCCCTGATAGCTCAGTTGGTAAAGAATCCACCTGCAATGCAGGAGACTCCAGTTCAATTCCTGGGTCAGGAAGATCTTCTGGAGAAGGGATAGGCTACCCACTCCAATATTCTTGGGCTTCCCTTGGGGCTCAGCTGGTAAAGAATCAGCCTGCCATTCAGGAGACCTGGGTTTGACACCTGAGTTGGGAAGATCCCCGCTGGTAAAGAATCTGCCTGCCATTCAGGAGACCTGGGTTCGACACCTGAGTTGGGAAGATCCCCTGGAGAAGGGAAAGGCTACCCTCTCCAGCATTCCAGCCTGGAGAATTCCATGGACTGTATAGTTCATGGGGTCACAAAGAGTTGGACACGACTGAGAGACCTTCACTCACTCACTCACTCAAGCAGGAGAGTGGGGAGAGCCCAAATGCAATGTTCCAAGCAGAAGGAACAACCCAAATGGGGCATGTGGCCTGAGAGAGGCACCAGCCAGGGTGTTAATAGCCAGCCTCCTAGGGACCCTGGCCATTAGGAAATACGCATTCTGATTATGTTATCAAATCTCATTATATTGGAGCCACAATTTACAATCATTCTTTCTATACAATGGGTATAGTTATCATGACTCATTTCACAGAAGCCCTTGAAAGAAAATGAAATACAGTTGCCTTGGATGATATCTGCAAATGTAAAAGGCTATATAGCTGTGTAGTATCACTCATTAAAAAGACATTCAATATCCTTCACCTCCATTACAAGCCAAGTTGTGAAAAATCAAGCTGTCTTATTTCATTAAGAATAAGCAACTGAGCTAGTAATGCCAATAATCACCCTCTATCAAGATGGCTGTGATTTGTTTGTCAGCCTTTTTTAAGTTTTCAGCAAATTCATTTGTTCAGCATGTGGTTGCAAGGATATAGGGAATCACAGGCTTTGGAATGCCTCTCTCCATTAAGAGAGGGCTTTAGGATGCTAGAGGCCTTTGTTGGTGAGCCTCTACAACTAAATCTCTCAACTGAAAACTCTCTTCTGAGTCCAGCATTGGAGGTGTTTTGTTTGCTTCTTCACAGTAGAAATCTTCCTGGGATGGTCACATTGATGCCATTCGTTACATCACAGTCATGCTTTCTTCCATGATATAGTTTTCTCAAAGTCCTTTTACTTAAGAACTTATAAATGCTTAGCTTTTATAACTACCTCTTAATTGGCTGCAATCATTTAATCTACATCATCTGTGTTAATACAAATTGGACCTTATGATAAATCATCATTTTTCATTTTGGCCTTGAATATCCTCTTTCCTTTCTGAATGCCTTTTTAAAACACCGAGTACAATAAAGGAATCATTTCTATAATTCATGTTGGTAATAATTGTATCACCTACATAATAATCATCTGAGAAGTTATATTCAGGTGGCATTTGGGATATCTATGGCTGTGGTCCTTAAAATCAGATACTAGTTACTTTCTATTCTGCTTTTTGCCCTTTGGCCAAAACTAACGAAATAAACAAAAACAGAATCCAAACAAAAATGTGGTGACCAAGGAAAGATAATGCTACCCATAATCAAGGGGGAAACTCCATGTGAGTACTTCTGGCATTTCTGAGCACTGGAAAATTCTGAGAGAACACTAAGCAAAGAAGAAAGCTGACAATGATCAGGATCACAGAATTAGAGAAACCTTGGGCAGAATCACCCTAAATAAATAACCCTTGACAGGTCAGAACCCTCACAGCTTCTGAGGAAGGAAATCTACAACCTCACCTTAGCAACGTTATAAAGGGCCCTAGATGGTAAGGCATTCAATGTTACTCTAGACAACTCTGATATGCTACGCAAAAAGGGGTTCTATAAACCCCAATCCATCTACTTTTGGAAAGCAACTAAGGTACACTTTGTTTACGCAGAGATAAAACTCTTTACTCACAATAAGGAAGTAAGGGACTTTGGAAAAATTTTCCTTTCCACCTCTCTTGCCAGAACCGATACATTTCCAACAAAGATGGTGTCAGGCATTTCACAATCCACAGTAACATGCACCAGAATATAACAAAGTGAATCTAATGGAAAAGAATGAAATTACCCCTAAGGAGCCTTGGAGATCTAGGTAGGCAGTTAAGCCTACCGCCGCTACTGAAGAGACTGGAAGCTTCTTCTTGGAAGAAGGAAAAGGTGAGAAGAAAAGAGAAAATAAGAGGAGAGAAACAGGGCAAGAGATTGAGAAAAGCAAAGAATACAGAGTAGTAGAGCAATAACTCAGAAGCCCCAGAACTTGGGTCAGCACCTCACTCTGCTTCTCTCAACTGCCGGGATCACTGGAAATGTCACTCAGTCAAAGAGACTGATTCCAGTGAGGAATTCAGGAACAACTGTTTCAAAAGGCTTTGTCAATGGGAAGCAAAATTTCCCTTTGAGTACAGTCATTCAGAAATAGCAAATTTGAACCCCAAGATGAAATAACAGGACTGTATCACAAGGTCTTTGACATCTGCATTTCTGAAACTGTCACAATCACTTATTGTACATGCCAAATGAATGACTGGACCCTTAGTTTTTATAATGCATGTGTGTATCTAGGTACACATACAAAGAGACTTTGCAAAAGATGAGAGGCAGATTTTTAAAATAAAAGCAGATTCTCACAAAAAGAAACAAAACAAAGTCAGCAAAATTATACTAAGCCATCGACAGAAAAAAAATGAACATAATTCTTATCACTGCTACTATTAAGAAGGCTGTATTCTTGAACTCACTTCCTGTTCCAATCTTGAACAAACAGGCAAATAAATCTGCATGTCCAGAGTTCAATTATTTAAAGAACTTATTTTACAGCAAAACCCAGAATTCATCAAAACTGGCATCTTTTAATGCTAATTCTAATTAGAACAAGCATTGCATTTTGTATGCTTTCCAATTATGCATGAGAAAAGTCAGCATAAGTGTCGTCTCTTATCATAATTATCTGTTTCTAATTTCAGTTTTGGCTATGACTTTGCACTCAGTGATGTAAATGTAACTGTTCCTGTCAGATGAAGATTAATTTGATTTAAGCCCTCTTTGTTCTAATTATATATTCTATTTCTGCTCACTATGCAACTTTCTTTCTAAGCCACATCTGTATTTTATCACAACAATGGGGAATTCCTTTAGTATTTAAAAGGCAGCCATAAGACTTTTTTTTGGCATTGTTATGACAATTTTCATTAAGCCTTTGCCAAAGGATTTAATATTTCAGCTGACTAATCTACAGACTAATGTAATTATTATTTGAATATTAAAGCATGAACTTTTCCGAAATGAAGTCTTTAAAAGTTATTGCTCTAATTACTCCCTCCACTCCAAGGAAAACCTTCTGGCTGTTAGTTTATTCCCTGAGAAAATTGCTTCGTTGGGTGACACCTTGCATGCCATGCTTCTAACTGGCATTACTATAGACAGGGTGGTAAAAATTAAAATTAATCACTTGGGTATCAAAGCTATGTATCTGGAGATTTGGAACCGGAGCATCACTGCATTCATCCTCAGTTTCTGTTAGTAATTTCCTGCTCTGCTCTTTCCTAAGCATAATCAGGTGAAAAGAAGTGGAAGAGAGCAAATTACACCTGTCATAAGGTCTTCTCATTCATTCAAATTAGAAACCATTTGGGGTGTGGCATCATAAAAGAAGGACTTCCCTCGTGGCTCGGTGGTAAAGAATCTTCCTGGCAATGTAGGAGACACAAAAGACTCAGGTCAGGAAGATCCCCTGGAGAAGCAAATGGCAACCCACTCCAGCATTCTTGCCTGGGAAATCCCATGGACAGAGGAGCCTGGCGGGCTACAGTCCATGGGGTCGCAAAGAGTGGGACATGACTGAGCGATTAAACAACAACAATCATAAAAGAAACACCGGTTCTTGGATTCAGTGACAGACCTGAATTTTAACCCTCCATGAACATGTTTTACATTTATCTCAGAGACCAGGATTTGGGGTTTGGGGTTTTACTTCCCTAGAAAAATCCCAGGAGGTAAAACATGCAGTTTTAGTAAGCCTCTTATCCTTCACCATCAGAGGGCAGACTGAAAACCACAATCACAGAGAACTAACCAATCTAACCACATGGACCACAGTCTTGTCTAACTCAATGAAACTATGAGCCATGCTGTGTGGGGCCACCCAGGACAAATGGGTCATGGTGGAAAGTTCTGACAGAATGTGGTCCACTGGAGAAGGGAGTGGCAAACCAGTATTCTTGCCTTGAGAACCTCATGAACCATATGAAAAGGCAAAAAGATAGGACACTGAAAGATGAACTCCTCAGGTCAGTAAGTACCCAATATGCTACTGGAGATCAGTGGAGAAATAACTCCAGAAAAAATGAAGAGACAGAGCCAAAGCAAAAACAACACCCAGTTGTGGAAGTGACTGGTGCTGGAAGCAAGGTCCAACGCTGTAAAGAGCAATATTGCATAGGAACCTGGAATGTTAGGTCCATGAANAAAGTGAAAGAGGAGAGTGAAAAAGTTGGCTTAAAGCTCAACATTCAGAAAACTGAGATCATGGCATCAGGTCAAATCACTTCACTGGAAATAGATGGGGAAACAGTGGAATCATTGGCAGACATCATTTTGGGGGGCTCCAAAATCACTGCAGATTGTGACTGAAGCCATGAAATAAAAAGATGCTTACTCCTTAGAAGAAAAGTTATGACCAACCTAGAGAACATATACCGTGGCAGATTCATGTTGATGTGTGGCAAAACCAATACAATATTGTAAAGTAAAATAATAATAATAATAATAAAATTTTTTTAAAAAGCAGAGACATCACTTTGCCAACAAAGGTCCATCTAGTCAAAGCTATGGTTTTTCCAGTAATCATGTGTGGATGTGACAGTTGGACTATAAAGAAAGCTGAGCATCAAAGAATTGATGCTTTTAAACTGTGGTGTTGGAGAAGACTCTTGAGAGTTCCTTGGACTGCAAGGAGATTCAACCAGTCCATCCTAAAGGAAATCAGTCCTGAATTGCCATTGGAAGGATTGATGTTGAAGCTGAAACTCCAATACTTGGGCCACCTAATGTGAAGAACTGGCTCATTTGAAAAGACTCTGATGCTGGGAAAGATTGAAGGCAGGAGGAGAAGGGGCGACAGAGGATGAGATGGATGGATGGCATCACCAACTCAATGGACATGGTTTTGAGTAAACTCCAGGAGTTGATGATGGACAGGGAAGCCTGGCGTGCTGCAGTCCATGGGGTCCAAAAGAGTCAGACATGACTGAGTAACTAAACTGAATTGAACTTAACTGAACTGAAAACATGCAGTATAATTCAATTCCGCAAATAGTTTTTGATTGCCCACCACACTACCAAGTACTAGAAAATTTTTCACCAGGAGAATATGGGCAAATCTAGATACCTTGAGCCTGTAAAATGCTTTTAGATTCTCAATACCCCAGAAGATTTTTGAAAATTAATATCTGTTGTTTTGAGTCTACATGGTACATTTATTTGAAAATATAAAGTAATTCAGAAAAGCACGTTCAGAGTTCAAGAAGTAAGCTATCCAGAAAAGCTTCATCAGTCTGGGCTGTGAAGTTCAATGACTTCATGTCACATGCACTTCTATGTGATATTTTACAAGTTCAGTCTTGTTCTGTCACAAAATGTGAGGCTGCTTGAGAAGATAAACATAACAGAATGACATAAAAAAAAAAAAAGAACAAATATAGACGGTGGGATTAGATCAAGATTAAGTAACCCACATGCTTTCTACGAAAGTCCGGATACTCACTCCAGGGGTTCAGAAAGGAGGAGCTGTTTCCTGGCAGCCAGAGTAAAGAGGGGCTCCCAAGAGGCTGGGAGATGCAGAAGATGCTGACATGAGAACCAGCCAATTAGATACTCAGGATGAACCCTTTTCTTTACACAGAGAAACTTCCTTTCCTGACTTCAACAGCTCATGCCTAAGTGGCACCATGATATGATAAACTGTACAGTGAGGTTCATAACTGGCAGACGAAGGCGCCAGGAGCTAACGAAGTCTAAACTTGCAGAGAATCATATCACTCATTTTCTCAGTCATATTCATTCAACTGTTTGTCATCTATTCATCAAACATGGCCAAGTTCTCCTGTGCAGGAGACACTACACTGAGCACTGGGGCAAACACGATGGAAGATCCAGGTTTTGTTCCTACTCCATGAAGACAGTAACAGTATCTGCTGTGTTCACTGCGACGTTCCTAGCACACAGCACAGAGCCTGGCATAGAATTAGGGCTCCATAAACATGTGCGGAAGAAATCAATGAATGAGTTTAGAGAGTCAGTGAATCACAGGAAGCTGAACTAACATCAGGGCTTGAATGGAACTGGAAACAGCAAGAATGAATTCTTTCACTTGAGGAAATATTGGAAGAGGTATTGGGGCTTGATTTTGACAAACAGTTGAAGGGTGGACAGTTACAGTCATCCACTTTATTTACAACTCTGTGTCCCCATCTCCACCTAATATAGATACAGAGGACTAAGCTAGGAGTATGCTGATTTTTTCTTCGAACAGCGAAATATCAAAAAATATTGATAGTTTAAAACTATTAAAAAAATAATACAGAGAGGGAGAAATATTATATGGCATCCCTTATATGTGGACTCTAAAAAGAAATGGTACAAATGAACTTACAAAACAGAAAAAGACTCACAGACTTAGAGAACAAACTTACAGTTACCAGGGGGAAAGGGATAGTTAAGGAGTTTGGGTGGACATGCACATACTGCTCTATTTCAAATGGATAACTAACAAGGACCTACGTACAGCATAGGGAACTCTGCTCAATGTTATGTGGCAACCTGGATGCAAGGGGAGTTTGGGGGAGAATGGATACATACATATGTTTCGCTGACTCCACTTGTTGTTCACCTGAAGCTATCACAACATTGTTAACTGGCTGTCCTCTAATACAAAATAAAAAGTTAAAAAGATACTGCAATCCTTAAATGTTTCCAAATAGCTAAATATTTCAACTGTAGTTGAAGCTATAACCACCCCCACTTTTTTTTCCGTAGGAAATATTTATTTCTGTGATTTTAGAAAAACAATCAAAGCCAATTTATTTGAAAGTACAAGAGCAATAAAACATTTTTTTTTAATTTCTTATGGGTGCCTGTTATGGGCTTGACCCTGAGGATACAAGAGGGAACACAGCAGGTACCACCCATACTTTTGTCCATAATATTGCTCTTGATTATCATCACAAATCCAGGAAAGGGTAGGGAGATATAAAGCTGTTTTCAGATCAAGTAACTGAGGCCAGAATACCCAGTGTATTCAAATGTAAGACTATGCTTTACATTTTTCTTCTAAGGCTGCATGGATGGAGGAAGAAACGTGGAAACAGCCAGAAGCAGAAGAGTTACACCGACATCTTCTCTTGGCAAATAGAAGATCTTAGGTTTTATAATTGTAGGCTTGGCACTGCGTGTCAGCTTAATATAGGCATATTGAAAAAGTCTGAGTATTCATATTTGGAAGACATGATTTCAAACTTTAATAAGAGCTGCATATGCTATTTACTGTATTGACAAACTCACCAATGGTGCATTGCTTAAGGCGCTTTGAAAATGCTCTAAGTGTTCATTCAAGTTGGTGAAGGATATAAACTCTCAGGGTGCACTCTACACATCAGAGTATTTTACTCTTCGACACACAGAAAATTTCCAATTTCTTTTCAGGGATTTTGCTTCTTTTCAACAATACTAACAGCTGACCCTGTCACTGTGTGGTAATTCATAGAGTCCGTCCAGCCGTGAGTATGCAGTTGGCACTTATGCCTCTCTCCCTGTTGATAGGTGACAATGACTGAAGGCCGTATTTCTCCCTGAGGACACACTGAGAGACTGTTGAAAGCCAGAGGAAATGTTTGTGAATTCTGTCAGAAAAGAAGGAAGAAAGGTGACATCTCGGATTCACTCTTTACGCTGCTTTCTGTAATTAGGTAATAGCAGTGGAATCAGAAGTCTTTCAGAGAAGGCCCATCAAAACTGCACTTTGGCTTTTGAAGCAGCTCCATTCGAGGCTGCCTCCCAGTCTTCAAGAGAAGTGTCACTGTTTTCATTCTAAACCCTGGCTTGGGGAGGTCCTAGTTTGTTTATTAAACCTGGCACATTAGGTAGGTCTCAGCTTGAGAGTGAGTGACTTTTCCAATCAGATGAAAATTCCAACTATTGTGCATTGGAATGAAGAAAATCACAAATGGCCTAGTTTCCATGTTTTGTTTTTTAACTTTAATATGCTATTTGTTGTTATGGAAAGGGTAAAATTGGCTTTGGGGCAGATTGTTTGGTTAGAAAAATGAATAAGCACTTTCAGGTGAATTTTCTACCCTCTCTGCTCTCTACCTGTGGCTCAAAGCACTGACATCAAGAAATCCTCTTTCAGAAACACCGGGGAGCTCTGCAGCTTGCATTAGTCAGCTGCTTCACGGGTTCTTTCACGAGGAGCCTGAGAATTGATGAAATTACTGGATTCACTTGGTGGGACAATGATTTCTCATCCGAGACAGAGCGTGGCTTGGGTTTCTCATAATCACAGGACGTAGGGGAAGTGAAGTGAGACCCAGGATCAATGTCCCTGAAGCGATTAGAATCTATTTATGACGGATATAGGGAGAGTCAGGGGCATTTCCTTGAACAAAACCATCTGTAGGATAATGCAATGATCCTTCCATCCTCAAACCATAATGAAAAATGTCTCCACAGTTGAGCTCCCCTTCTGTGATTTGGAATTAACATTGTGCACAATGCATTCTGTGATTACAAGAATGTCAGCGAAGAACGATGGCATAAAATGCCACTTTCAGAACCACGTTGCTTCTCCAAACACATTGTGCCCTCATTGTCACGCTGTGTTCATTCCTTCTTATCTCAGTAACAATCCTTGAACTCCGTTCACAATATTTCTTGAGCAGCCAAAATTCTTCATTCTTTCTGGTTTGGATTTCAATGTGGCTTTTGGTCATAGTTCAAAAGAGATAAAATAGGCCCCAGAACCCATAAAGTCATGCAAATAATTAAGTCCAGTATGAAAACTTTTGAAAGTTCTTGAAGGAGAATAGGTTATAAGTTTGTAAATATCTTCAAGGATCATGTGAGCCAAGACAAAGACTTTTCCACAGAAATGTACCTTTCTGGAAGGGCTCCCTTCATATGACAAACCAGCTGTCTGACATTTCCAGGATCCACGTCCAGTGACCCAGTGATACCAAGGGAAACAAGGCAAACAACTGTTCTGCTTTCTCTGGGACTATCTAGAACAGCACTGAAAATGCAGAACATACCCAGGACATACCCTTCTACCCAGACATACCCTTCTACCCAGACATACCCTCCTTCCCTGGCAGCAGGGGCTGAATCACTGCCTGGGCCTAGGCTCAAATGGCAAGAATAAAAAAGGAGAGGGTGTTCCTATTTTTGAGAGACACCCTGTCCACGAAGCTTCCTGAATGGCAAACATTCAGCCTTATACACTGGAACATCTCCAAATGCATCAGTAATAGCTAACAGAGAAGTAAGGGAAAGTATTTTGGAATAAACATTTAGAAACTCCTGATATCTTTAAATTGTCAAAAGAGCAAAACTTTCCAGGGGATGTTAAAGGTCTGCAAGTAACAAATGCTGGGGCGGGGGTGGAAAAAAGGGAACCTTCCTATATACTGTTGGTGGGAATGTAAATTGGTGCAGCCACTAGGTATGCGTGCTTATGTGCTAAGTTGCTTCAGTCATGTCTGACTCTTTATAACACTAAGGACTATAGCCTAGTCTATAGGCTCCTCTGTTCATGGGGATTCTCCAGGCAAGAATACTGGAGTGGGTTGCCATTTCCTTCTCTAGGGGATTTTCCTGACCCAGGAATCGGACCCACATCTCCTGCAGCTCCTGCACTGCAGGCAGGTTCTTTATTGCAGAGCCACCCTGGGAGCTGGGAAAACAGTATGAAGCTTTAAAAACCTAAAAATACAGCTACCATATGACCCAGCAATCCCACTCCTGAGCATATATACTGAGAAAACTCTAATTCAAAAAGATACATGTACCCCAATGTTCACAGCAGCACTATTTACAAGAGCTAAGACATGGAAGCAAACCTCAATTCCCATTGACAGATGAATGGATGAAAAAGATGTGGCGTCTATATGTACAATGGAATATTCAGTCAGTTCATTTCAGTTCAGTTGCTCAGGCATGTCTGACTCTTTGCGACCCCACAGACTGCAGCACACCAGGCCTCCCTGTCCGTCACCAACTTCCGGAGTTTACTCAAACTCATGTCCATCGAGTCAGTGATGCAATCCAACCATCTCATCCTCTGTCATCCCCTTCTCCTGCCTTCAATCTTTCCCAGCATCAGGTTCTATTCCAATGAGTCCATTCTTTGCATCAGCTGGCCAAAGTGTTGGAGTTTCAGCTTCAGCATCAGTTCTTCCAATGAATATCCAGGACTGATTTCCTTTAGGATGGACTGGTTGGATCTCCTTGCAGTCCACTCAGCAATAAAAATGTTCATAACCCCTGATCCAATAATTCCACTTCTAGAATTTTATCCTCTGGGAAGAAAAGGCAGACCTGCATAATACGGCTTACTGAAGTTCTATTTACAATGCTGAATAACAGAAACCTGAAGCAGGAGACCTGGGTTCAATCCCTGGGTCTGGAAGATCCCCTTGAGAAGGTAATGGCTACCCATTCCAGTATTCTTGCCTGGAGGATTCCCATGGACAGAGGAGCCTAGCAGGCTATATGTAGTCCATGGGGTCGCAAAGTGTTGGACATGACTGAAGGACTAAAAAACAACCATGTTAGGAGCATGACATAGTAAGCTATATATGTGCTTAGCCATGTCTGACTCTTTGTGGCTTCATGGAATGTAGCCTGCCAGGCTCCTCTGCCCATGGAATTCTTCAGACAAGAATATTGGAGTGGATTGCCATTCCCTTCTCCAGGGGATCTTCCCATCCCAGGTATCAAACCTGCATCTCTTGTATCTCCTGCATTAGCGGGTGGATTCTTTGCCACTAGCACCACCTGGGAAGCCCGAATCTATATATTAATATATTGTTTTCTAATTAATATTGCATGTATGCTGCTCTAAAATTTAAATATCCGTGTGTGTGTGTGCTTAGTCATTCGATCATTTCCAAATCTTTGCGACTCTATGGACTATAGCCTGCCAGCGTCCTCTGTCCATGAGATTCTCCAGGCAAGAATATTGCAGTCAGTTGCTATTTCTTCTTCTGGGAGACCTTTCCTACCCAGGGATGGAACCTGGGTTTCCTGTGTCTCCTTGCATTAGCAGACTGATTCTTTACCATTGAGCCACTTAGGAATCCTCAATATGTATATATTACATGTGGATTATATATACATGCATATGTATGCATGCATATGAAAAAGAGAAAGTGTTAGTGGCTCAGTTCAGTTCAGTTCAGTCGCTCAGTCGTGTCCGACTCTTTGAGACCCCGTGAATCAAAGCATGCCAGGCCTCCCTGTCCATCACCAACTCCCAGAGTTCACTCAGACCCACGTCCACCGAGTCAGTGATGCCATCCAGCCATCTCATCCTTGGTCATCCCCTTCTTCTCCTGCCCCCAATCCCTCCCAGCAACAGAGTCTTTTCCAATGAGTCAACTCTTCCCATGAGGTGGCCAAAGTACTGGAGTTTCAGCTTAGCATCATTCATTTCAAAGAAATCCCAGGGTTGATCTGCTTCAGAATGGACTGGTTGGATCTCCTTGCAGTCCAANGAATATACTATCTAGGTTGGTCATAACTTTTCTTCCAAGGAGTAAGCATCTTTTAATTTCATGGTTGCAATCACCATCTTCAGTGATTTTGGAGCCCCCCAAAATAAGGTCTGACACTGTTTCCACTGTTTCCCCATCTATTTCCCATGAAGTGATGTGACCAGATGTCATGATCTTCGTTTTCTGAATGTTGAGCTTTAAGCCAACTTTTTCACTCTCCTCTTTCACTCAGTCATGTCCAATTCTTTGTGACCCGGACTTAGCCCACTAGGCTCTTCTGTTCATGGGATTCTCCAGGCAAGAATACTGGAGTGGATTGCCATTCCCTTCTCCAAGGGATCTTCATGACTCAGATCCACCAGGGAAGCCCATGCATCCATATATGCTCACACATATATGTATATATATGTATATATGCATGTAGTACATGCATATTATATATACATGGGGCTTCCCTGGTAGCTCAGACAGTAAAGAATCCACCTGCAATACAGGATATCTGGATTCAATGCCTGGGTTGGGAAGATCCCCTGGAGGAGGGGATGGCAATCCACTCCAGTATTCTTGCCTGGAAAATCCCCATGGACAGAGAAGCCTGGTGGGCTAAAGTCCAGAGAGTCCCCAAGAGTTGGACATGACTGAAGTGACTTACCATGCATGCATATCTATATCTATAATGGAATACTATTCAGTCATGAGGAATAAAGAAATCCTGCCATTTGTGACAACTTTGATGGACTTTGACAGCATGAATATTAGAAAGACAAATACCACACGGTATTGCTTATATGTGGAATCTGAACGATAAAAAGTCAAACTCATAAAAAACAGAGTAGAAGAGTGGTTGTCAGGGGCTGGGCTGGGGAAATAGGGAGAGGCAAAAAGGTACAAACTTTCAGCTATTAAGGTGAATAAGCTGTGAGGATCTAATCTTAAACATGGTGACTACAGTCGATACCACTACTGTGTCACTGAAATTTACTAAGAGAATAGAACTTTCTCACCAAACAATAGAAAACTACAGAGATAAATATTTGAGGTATGGATGTGTTAATTGACTTGATGGGGGGGGGGGGAGTCTTTTCAAAATAAATATATCTATCAAATGATTACGATGAATATACACTTTAAATTTCTCATAATTTTATATGTCATACCTCACTAAAGCTGAAATAAAATTAAATTCAAAAAAACCCAGGATGTGTAAATTGTTTTTAGAGGAACAGGACAAGAGGAAACTGGAAAGTGATGGAAATGTTTATGGCATAGATTGCTGTGATGGGTCCATGGGTGTATACTAAACCCTGAACTCATCAAGTTGTATACATTAAATATGGACTGCTTTCATTGTGTCAATAAAATGGTTTTTAAAAATTTGTTTAAATAATTGAATATAGTACTGGCCACGCCAAAAAGTTATGTTGCTGCTAAGTCGCTTCAGTCGTGTCCGACTCTGTGCAACCCCATAGATGGCAGCCCACCAGGCTCCCCTGGGATTCTCCAGGGAAAAACACTGGAGTGGGGTGCCATTGCCTTCTCCACAAAAAGTTATATCCTGAGTCAATATTGTCATAGAATGAAATTCCCTATATATGCAGAATGGAATTGGAGGGGATAGACTTCTACAGTTGGATTTCTTCCTATTCTTCTTCCCTTTCGGACGACAAGAACTCATCTTCAGACCCTTTCATTGAACACTATGTCCTCATGCAATGGCTCCTTGACATTTCTGAACATTCACTGTGACCAGGGTCAGTGGGTCAAATGGAATGATAAGGAGTCGAGTTCATTCCTTGTATTTAGTATCTCAGTTTCACATGGGGGGGCACCCCAGGTGGCTCAGTGATAAAGAATCTGCCTGCCTGTGCAGGAGACACAGGAGACGTGAGTTCAGTCCCTGGGTCAGGAAGATTCCCTGGAGAAGGAAATGGCAACCCGCTCCAATATTCTTGCTTGGAAAATCCCATGGACTGCTGGGCTACTGTCCATGGTGTCGCAAAAAGTTGGACACAATTAAGCGACTAAGCACCTAGCACCAGTTTCATATATGCTACTTGCTTTCCAAAACTGCAACTTCCAAGAACAGACATCATGCAACGCTGTCACATGAGCCCTCAAAATATTCATTCTCTGCCATC
>SJYA01003469.1:157892-171582 GCA_006410615.1 Neotragus moschatus
TGGTTACAAGCCAAGTTCTGGCCCTAACCCCACCTCTTACTGGATTCCTTATGCTGTTTCTATACAGAAATCCCAGTAAAGTGAAAAGAATATAACAAAACCACACATTTACAGATTTCTTTCTATACATTTCTTATGAACATGTTTGTTTATGCTTCTACATCTTTTTTATGTATTACGCTTTTTTATTTTTACAAATATTTATCTTTTTTAATTTTTATTTTTGAGTTTGTTTTGCTTTACAATACTGTATTCGTTTCTTTTAAAAGTCTTTCAAACTAATCCATTCTCTGTTTAGAGGCTCAGGTGGCTCATCTGTTAAAGAATCTGCCTGCAATGTGGAAGATCTGGGTTCAATCCCTGGGTTGAGGAGATCCTCTGGAGAAGGGAAAGGCTATCCACCACAGTATTCTGGCCTGGAGAATTCCATGGACTGTGCAGTCCATTGGGTCGCAAAGAGTCGGACACAAATGAGTGACTTTGACTTCAACTATTTTAAAAGTCTTCCAAACTAATCCATTCGATGGTTAGTGGTTTTTGTTTTTTCCATTCTTTGCCAGGATGCCACACCCCTAATCACTTAGGAATCTACTCGTGACAGAAACTATTTAAGGACTCCATTTTCAATCATATAATTAATATGCCCTCCTGTGATCCCCAAAGAAAGTCCTTTTTATAGATCACATTAGAGCTTCTAACTTTTCTACATGGGTATATCCTCAGTGTTCTTTGTTGTTGGGTGAGTAGATCTGTTTAGGAGATGAAAGAACTCAGGCTGCTGCTGCTGCTAAGTCGCTTCAGTCGTGTCCGACTCTGTGCGACCCCACAGACGGCAGCCCACCAGGCTCCCCCGTCCCCGGGATTCTCCAGGCAAGAACACTGGAGTGAGTTGCCGTTTCCTTCTCCAATGCATGGAAGTGAAAAGTGAAAGGGAAGTCGCTCAGTCGTGTCCGACTCTTAGCGACCCCATGGACTGCAGCCCACCAGGCTCCTCCGTCCATGAGATTTTCCAGGCAAGAGTACTGGAGGGGGTTGCCATTGCCTTCTCTGGAAAGAACTCAGGGACCTCCAGTAAAATGCAGAGAGCAGAAAGAGGAAGAAAAGAGGAAATTCATCATGTGTACCCCTCTGACACATTCACAAACACACCCACCCCTCACCCACAGTTCAAAGGGTCATTCCTGAATGTAAGTTTTTATTGTTTAACAAGACATGGAGAGTGAAACATCCACACACAGGAAAACACTGCCAGGTATTAACATGTATTTTATCACAGAAGTCTTGAAGTTAATACTTTGGAACATATGCAGCTATAGTCTTGATTGTAACTCATGTGCACAAACAGAAATGCATCATCTCTGATGGACTGCATTCATTTCTTTAAATACAGGAAAAAGGTGGAGATATTGGAAAAACATTTTAATATTCTAATATGTACCAACCCTTTGACCTCTTTAAAAAATGATAAACTATATGATAGGACCACTATATGATTTAGCCATGTTCCACCCCTAGTGCAGTGTTACTGTGTTTTAACAAAATGCAAGAGAGAACAAAATAAAAAACACAGACTGTGTTAAAATTCCAAAGAGCTAAATGCAGCTGAAAGGCAGAATAACTAAAGAAAGGATAGTTATGTACAAAAATAGCCAAAAAGCCTCAAATAGAACTGGGTATCAGACAATCTTAGATAATATTTTTGTCCTCATTCTTGCAGGAATAATTATTTTACCAGCTCTTTGGTTTTTCTTACCATCAAAGATAACACACTGTAATGCTTGCTTTAATGCCTAAGATGTATATGGTTCCCACACAAGTCACTTGCTCTGATCTGTCAAGCCACTGCAGAATTCAACAGTCTATTCTTATCTGAGCCTTCCCCTAAAGAGTTTGGGTGATCTAATTTGTAGCTGTAGGCACACACTGAGATTTTCTTCAGAGTCAGGGTCTAGCGCTCCCACTTTCTTGCTGTGTGACTTGGGAAGAAATAACCATCTCCTTCTCTGGAACCAGGTTGACTCGCCCATTAGATACAGTAGGTGCTCTCGGAGGGTTTTTCCCATTGTCATACCTGTTGCTCTGTATATATTCAAAAAGTTTGAAGTCACACAAAAATATAAAGGCAAATAACTTATAGAATATCAGGTTCACAAGGGACTGTTTGCGTAAACTGGGCTTCCCTGGTGGCTCAGCGCTAGAGAATCCGCCTGCCAATTTAGGAGACGTGGATTCAATCCATGGGTCAGGAAGATCCCCTGAAGGAGGAAATGGCAACCTTCTCCAATATTCTTACCTGGGAAATCCCATGGACAGAGGAGCCTGGTGGGCTGCTGTGCATGGGGTCACAAAAGAGTCAGACACGACTTAGCTACTAAATAGCAACAACATTTTGGTAGACAGTTTTCATTACCTTCATTATTTGGGGAAGTAGCAGGGAAAGGAGCCTCTTTTCATTGGTAAACACTGAGCTGGACTTTTAAAATCTTCTTGATTTCTAAAATGGTTTCAGTGAACATGCTCAACATTAAGACACTGGGCAACCAAGAGAAGGGCCTGTCCTCAGTAGCTATCATCTGTGTCATTTTGGGATTCAACAGGCAAAGATGGAGTGGGAGTTTCCTTGATGTAGTGAAGAGATCACAAGGTGGGAAGTCGAAATGGACTTGGGCTTGAATTCTGGTTCCATGCTTACTTCATGGCTTTGGGAATACTGGCTGATCACTCAGTGGAAATCTAATCCTCAGTCCTACTTCCTGGGGTGTTGGGAGGTTCTAATGAGATGGCAGGCATGCAGACCTAGCAGAATGCCAAGCACATAGTTGATACTCAGTAACTTTAATCCTACTCTCTTCCGTTTTCAGTGGTTCATCTCAAAGTACCACTATCCCCTTGGCCCCTCCTCCAAACTTGGGCCAATCTCCTGAGCTGAGATCAGATAAGATGTCAAGGTCAAGAGCCAAAGAAGGGCCTATTACAGAAAATGACTCCACAGACAACCTCTGGGAGCAGAGTGGCTACAGAGCACCCTTCCTATGAGAGCCTCGTGTGGCCTAGGATGTCCCCATGGGGTGAACCGAGGCTTCTAGTCCCACCCTGTTTTATTTCTATAAGGTGATGCCATGCAAGGATATTTACTAGTCTTACTGAGAAAAGCCCTGTTGTTAGAACTGAGGCCACACATGAAAATAGCTGGGTAGGTGTTGGTCTCCTTCCCTTTAGATTATAGACAAGACACCACACAGCTACATAACTGGCTACTTTTATCTCCCTGAACAAATTAGCACTTGGTCAGGCCCACTGTCAAATTAAGACATTTCCCAGGGCTTGGTGAGACTGAAAGCCTCAATTTCCAAGCATTAATTATATCTGCTGGTGGGTGGTGCCTCTACTGGTTAACACCATGGCAACACTCCAAAGGGGAAAGAAAACAACCTACAGGCAGAAACACACAAGTCATGGCATCTCTGGAAGTGTGACTTTTGCTTTCATCAAATTGGATTTTTGCTCATCGGTAGTGTTCTGTTTCATTTTCAGAAAAATCCCTGTATGGACCCCTCCATGTCAGGAATCACAGATAAGCCTTCTGAACCCCTCCCCAACCTGCAGAGTACCAGCTCAGTTCCTTAGATGAAATAACCATTCATTTGAATATTTACAAAAAAAGAAAGAAAAGTATACTAGGCTTCAGAAACATAGTATTTTATGGCAGAAAGATCACACAGTATTTAGTACCTAAGCTGACAGTGATAGGGGCTTGAGAGTTGTGTCACAAATATTTTTGACTAAGTTCATGACAGTTTCACCTGTCCATAATCAAACGTCCTAAATGGATAATATAAAGCACGTGGGCAATATGTGGCACGAGTGGTGAAAATAAGCTAACACTTGACTATTTTATTCTTGCCAGTTCACTGATAGGAAGAAACAGTGAACCCACCTCCAGATGAAACCTTGTAGGGAAAAGAATAATTATTATAATTGTTTGAGGTCGACCACTGTCATTGATGGAAAGTTAACTGCATGTCTAAACCAGGGTCAGTAATAACCTCTTGACTAAAGATCAAATCGTGCTTCCTCAGTTTAAATCACATCTTTTACCACTGTAATTTTAGTCCTGTAATTCTGGATAAATTCTCTAAATCATCTATACTTAGGTTCCCTCATTTTACTGTAAGTGTCATAATTGTGTGTTAATTTAATTGATGTAAGGAATAAATGAGTTAATAAATGTAAGTGCTTAAAATGGAAAAAAAATAATTTCTAATCTGGTGCTATTTATACATAAGGAGAAAAGAAGCCACAAACATGTCATTTGGTATTGTTTGACTACAAGAGTGGTCTGCTTATTGGTTTCTTCCTGCCTTTAGTGACAGGTAATTAACCTGGATAAGCATGCACCCTTTGCTCCAAATACATTCTTCATCTCAAACAGAAACTTCCAAATAAATAATCCTTGAGAATTTTCAAAAAAAATAGTATGGGGGGGCATCTTCCTCAGCCCTCCAACTAATGCTGAGAGGCTGGTGGGACAGATATCAGACTGCCTCATTTTATACGAGACAGAAGATCAAAATGCTGAAATGATTGACTCCAAACCATAGTAATAAAACAATGAGCACCTGGGGCTCATTGCACCCTGGGGCTTTTGAATCTGTATTCAAACTGCCTTCTAAATCCTTCCCTTCTAAAGAGAAACAGGGCTTTCTGTTCAGAAGTAAGTGCTATGTCCCAACTGCTTCCTTTCTTCTGTTACTTCAAAGAAAAGGAGGAGGTTATGCTCTGAAGAGAAATTCTACTTCTTAGCTGCTTGGAGATGGGGAATAAACAGTGAATCAGTGGTCTGATTTCAAGTCAAGGCCAGTTCCACACTCTCAGAGACTAAATCTTCCCATTCCTATTAAAGCAACCTATTTGGATGAGTTCAAATGTTGGCCATCTTGGTTTAGGTCCTTTGGGACGGCTCCTTCACCAGAAACCAGCTGGGAAGGTGTACAGGCAACTTGGCTCAGCATGGCCAAGTCCTGACGTGTACCCACGTGCAGAGAAATGCTGCTCTGGAAGGCACCTGAAGAAGCTCAGAGACAGATCCTTTGCAGTCTTTGGCGGGTAGAGAAGCATCAGGGAAATTCAGGCCACTGGAGGAACTGGATGCCACATCTGGAGGTGATTGTTTCACTGAAATGACTTGTTGGAAAGAGCTGATTTCTAGCAGAGTGGCCTCTGGGGTCCCACCCATACATGTGCAGACAATCCTCTTGGATGCTGAACTCCTCATCTTGGAGTCAGGTGCTTCAGCATTATCTGGGGTGGCAGTGGCCTAAACGGAGTTTCTTCCATAGCCTCCCTTCCTGAGGGCACACTGCCACCAGAAAGTCACGTTCTTTGGCAGTGTGGGGCTCAGTTCTCACTTAACTGAATTTCCTATTTCACCTGTTTTTTGGTAAAGGACCAGTCCAAAAGGACCTAAACCAAGGTAGCAACATTTTTGCATATTTTTAAAATTGAAGTATAATTTATTTACAATGTGGTGTTAGCTTCAGGTACATAGCAAAGAGATTCAGTTGTGGCACATAACACACACCCTTTTACAGATTCTTTTCCCTTATAGGTTATTACAAGATATTGAGTATAGTTTGCTGTGCTACATACTAGGTCCTTGGTTATCTGTTTTATGTATAGTAGTGTGTATCTGTTAATCTCAAACTCCTAAAACCTGAACTGGTATTAAGTCTCAAGAATAGTTTCACTTGTTTGTTTGCTGGTGGCAAAGCTGATATGCACCATTGGCTTTCGATTTTTTTTTTTCTTTCAACCTAGCTAATATTGGCCAGCCAACTCCAGATGCTTTGAAAAACGCAATTCTGACGTCAACATATCACAATACACGTGCGTCTTGTGAATGTGTACTTTTGCCTTTTGGGGAGAGGGCACAGGGGAGTAGGCTGGTTTCCTGAAATAAAATGTAATCTAAATCTTCCCTGAATTCGGCCTATTTATTTCCTTAACCCACTATAATAGCCTGAGGTCAGTTAACAAAGGCATTTTGTCCTCAAAGTTGCCATAACCATCTTGAAAAATAACAAAGCAAACACACACACACACACACACAAAACAAAGCACCTTTCAGTCACTGGGCCCTTGGGCCACAGGCAAAGAGGTCTGCCAAGCTCTGAGACACTCCTGAACTTCATCTGAGACCCACAGACAGATAGGGAAACTCACCACCTAGCAGTCTAAGGAGCTTCGAACATCCTTTGAGCTGGTAACAGGAATTCTCAAGGCAACTTTGGAGGTTGCATTTGTATTATGAAATGAAGTTCTGTGAATTCAATGAAAATGAATCACAGAGGATTTGCAAATGAGAGGGAAGCCATCAGGGATTATTGCTTAACAAAATAGGGTCACCCTTTTATTACTTCTGAATGTTTCCTCATATTTAAGATATTCAGTACTGGGGGGGTGTTGACTTTTCTGAAGATCTTGAAGTATGTTAGTAGACGTCTTAGCAATGTTATTAACGATAATTTCATGCCAAGAATATGCTAGCACTCACACAAATGCATAGAGCATTCCTACAAGGCAATTACCATTGATGGCAAGAATTATTGTCCCTGTTTTACAGCTGGTGAAAAGGAAACCTAGAGATATCAAGTAATTTGTCCAAGTGTACACTGGCTGTAACACAGGCAAAGCAAAGTGGAGAGTTAAGGTGATACGTTCCCAGGTCAAGCCCATAAAAACCAGTGACTGAAGACTGCCTCCATCCCTGCCATACCTGGACGTAGCCAGGATCAGCCTCTGTGTGGATTAAATGTTCTGGATAATTGTTCTCATTTCCCCTTCCAGCCCTCATCACTTCTCCCTAGAACCACTGCGATAGCTTGCTGGTCTGTTTCCCCACCTTCAGGCCCCTCCAGTCCCAGCCCCACCTGCCACCAAAATTCAAACAAAGCCTGAGCATGCGGGTCTCCTTCTCACAAACCTCTACAGAAAAGACTATAAGCTCTGGAGGGGACACTGAGACCTCCACCATCCACTCCATGCTGCCTCATCTCCATTCCGGTGCTCTTCTGGACACCGCGCCCATCCACCTCGTCATGTTCTGTCATTGTTCTTCCAATGAGAAATGTCCTTGCTCCATATTCTACCCATCAATAGGAATCACACCCTTCAGGGCCTCGCCCCAATCATGCTCTTCCTCAGTCCCTTCAGTCAGAAGTCTCTGCTTCCTCAAGCTCTGCAAGCCCAAGATTTCTCTTCTACCTTTATTTTATACACACATCCTATTGGCTTGTTTACATTTCTGTTCTCACTCCTTTTCTGATCCACCCATGAAACTGTAAATTCCTGGCGAGTAAAAACGTCTAATTCATCTCCATGTTTCAGTGGAGTTAGTGCAGCGCCTAGAACACAGGAAACACACAATAACCCTGTGTGTATGCACACAGCTAAAGATACAAAGGTGCTCTCAGTCATAAGACACAAAACCGAGCATACCCCAAATAATGCAAACCTTCTTAAATCATGAAATTCTGATTCCTTCTAAAAGCTTGAAACTGCTCAGTGAATGAAATCTGCATGTATTTTGTCTGTCTTAGCTCCTAAGGAAAAAACATTGTTAAGTTCTGTATTGAATTTTACAATCTTTGCCCATTCCCCGAATCATTGATTTACTCAACGACTGAATATTTTTTCCATTTATCAGATTTCTCGAGCTGCATGGAACTAGGCTTAGAGGCACTTTGGAATAAAGTGCTTATAAGTTACTGTCAAAAAGGATTTCACAATTGGATCTGCATTTGTAAGCACACCATTAAAATATGCTTTAACATGACCAGAACATTTTCAAACAGCTGGCATATTCATCTAAAAACATAATTAGTTTTCAATAAAAGTTGCTTTTTATTACTCAGGAAAAGTTCTCCGGTGACTTTTAAGGATCTGCCAAGTGAAATTTCAAAATGAAAATAGATTATCCCTCCTGGCCAGGGGCCAAGTGGAATGAAACGCAAACATACGAATTTGTGCCAAGTCCTAGACACGCTGGACCAAAGCAAAGTGGGAAAGTGCCCGCCTGGGTGTAGTGTTACAGAAACCCGCCCATTGTCCTTCCCAGCTCCTCAGAAAAGTGTCCACATGGGACCTCTGGCCTGTGGACTGCACCAGTTTTATACCCTCTCTTCTTGCTGGCAGGAAATGAAAATGGGTTCAGGAGACGGCAGAGATGCCATTAACAAGAAGCCAGGTCTGGGGAAGGCTACAGCCTGGAGATTTGTTGTTCAATAGCCTAAAACAAAGGAAAATGACCAGTCAACCTGGCGATGTGATGAGAGCATCTCTGTTTGGAACGAGAATCACACGCAGCTTCCATCCTTAGCTAGCTGTGCATCATCAAACGATTAAGAGAAAGCCTTTGGTGATTTTGCTGTATCCGTGTTTCCAATCTGCAGTACCTTAGAGCAGTGTTTTGTTTCTGTTTTTTACTAGTGAGGCAAACAGACCCAAGAGCCTTGTGGGCAGAAGTGTTGGCCAGCCCCAAGCTTCTCCAGTCCCTCTGACATCCAGAGGTCCTGTCTTCAAGCCCAACTAGCTCTGCCCTCTGGATAGTATTTGATAAGTCTTTCCAGGTCTGTGTCTTGCAACTTCTTCCCTGTTCCAATAGCTCTTCTATAACACTCTACCAGAAACGTGGACACTGTCAACTACCCAAAAACCCCACAGAACATCACCTCTTCCTATAGGAACTCTGCTGATCCTTCAATTGAAAAGATGAGAAATATTTGTAACATAAATTTCAGCCTTGGGACACTCGGAGGCTGTAAACACAGCTACCAAAGAACCACCTAGGCTTTCTATGTTGGAAGCTGTTTCCATGCTGAAGAACAATGAGGGGCTGAGAGTTCAAAAGCTAGCCCTGAGGTTGGAGTGAAAAGCATGTAGAGTTGGAAGTCAAAGTATCTGTATTTGAATCTGAACTCTGGGTTCTTTCTTGGGAGTGATTTTCAGTATTCTCCAAGCTCGATTCTTGTTTTTGTTTTTTTTTTTAAACCTATAAAGTGGGAATGAAAATGCCAACCTCAGGGGATAGTGGTGGAATCCATGGGATGATGCTTCATAAACTATAAAGTGTTATGTCATTATGGACCCATTTTCCCCTTTGTCCATTCATCATAATTTCCAAATGTTCTAATGTCAAAGCCAATTTCTCATTTAAGGGACTGCAATTTAGCATTCATAGTCATTTGGAGCAGCAACTACCAATTCTTCAAAGTGTTATGGTCTCATAACGTGTGCAACTGGCAAACAAAGTCTTATCTGGAACCTCTGACCTGACTCTCAGATGCTCGCTAAGCTAAGTCACTTCAGTCGTGTCTGACTCTGTGCGACCCCATAGACGGCAGCCCACCAGGCTCCCCCATCCCTGGAATTCTCTAGGCAACAACACTGCAGTGGGTTGCCATTTCCTCCTCCACTCAGATGCTTAGATGGTCATTTTTATAGGACCATTTGTCTACTGATATATTTCTGTTGTTAAATGGATCTTAAAATTTAAATTTACTAACTATGTATGTTTGAAGTGTTGGGCAAAAGAGCTCAATTCCTACCAGTCAGATTTAATAAACTTCGACAAAAATGCCTCCTTCTCTATCTCAATCTACAAACTATTAGCAGTTAGTTAGGTAATTCCAGAAAGACGATTTAAAGGAGAAAGGCGCAGATCTCCAATCTCCATCTTATTATATTTGAGTAGGGTTAATGACCTACTGCTCTGTTGCTAAGTCGCTTCAGTCGTATCCGACTCTGTGCGACCCCATAGACGGTAACCCACCAGGCTCCCCCGTCCCTGGGATTCTCCAGGCAATAACACTGGAGTAGGGTGCCATTGCCTTCTCCAATGACCTATGAGTCATTATTAATTTTAAATGAATACTAGACAAACATCTAAATCTGACTATAAAGGCTTCCTACCTTTGAGGCCACACTGGGAACTCTGCTAACCTGTCCTACAGGGGGACCATGTGTACTCTCAGGAATTGTACTTTCTGTGTGTCCCCTCTCATGACACCATATCAGTCATGGCAGGAGCTCAGGTCCACTCAGACTTCTGGCCAGAGTTATGCTATATCTGAACCGATGCCCCAGGCCAGGTTGCAAAGTCTCCTAGGGGAAACTGAAGAGGGAAGCCGGTCAGCTTTGTAAGGTAAGCTGTTAGGATTCCCTACACTGACAGGAAACTTTCCCTCAGTGGTGAGGCTGTTTTGCCTGCTTGGGACACTGAACACCCTCAGATTCTGGGAATCTGAAATTCTGAAAGTCACTAAGTAGAGTGGGCCTATGAGACCAGACCCCAGTAAAAGCCTTGGGCATTAAGTCTCAAAACGGCTGCCCTGGGCCCATCTCACATGTGCTGCTGCATTTTTGCTGCTAGGGACAGAGCATTTTTGTGGCCCATCATGGGAAGGAAACAGCATAGGAAGCCTGAATATGGATTTCCCCAGTGTCTTACTGATTATCTTTTCCCTACAGACATGGCTGTATAGCCTTGATGTGCTTTGAGAATAAATATGAGCCATGAATATGACTATATGCTAAGTCCTAAGAGCCCTTCGAACAAGTCAATGACCCCTGGCTGACCTCAAAAACCCTTGAAACCATCCCCACGTGGCCATTACTGAGGACAACTGGCCTGTTGCCCTTCACACACTGGATTATTTTTACATAAAATTCTTCAAAAATATATTTGCTGCTAGTTCTGCATCATACTCTAGACAGCATATCCTTCGCTATCTTGAAAAGCCAGGAAAGCAAATTAAAGTGACCCAGATACTCTGTTTACAAAGGTTTCAATATGACAAATAAAACAATTCTGAGTTGCTCAAGTTCTAACTAATTACCTTTTGGGGGAAAAAGCTATTGGAAATTACAGATGTCTAGACCAACTAGTCCATTATGAAGGAGATCGGCCCTGGAATTTCTTTGGAAGGAATGATGCTGAAGCTGAAGCTCCAGTACTTTGGCCACCTCATGAGAAGAGTTGATTCACTGTAAAAGACTGTGATGCTGGGAGGGATTAGGGGCAGGAGGAAAAGGGGATGACAGAGGATGAGATGGCTGGATGGCATCACTGACTCGATGGACGTCGATGGACGTGAGTCTGAGTGAACTCCGGGAGTTGGTGATGGACGGGGGGCCTGGCGTGCTGCGATTCATTGGGTCGCAAAGAGTTGGACACGGCTGAGTGACTGAACTGAACTGAGACTAATTCCATTGATTATTACAAAGGGAAAGAAACCATTCAGTAAGTGATCATTTGTGTTGAATAAGAAAAAAAAAAAAAACATAGGAAAAAGTAGGAAAAGGGAGAACTGTACTGAAAGTTTATCAGTGCCGCACATCATGTCACAAAAATGAAAATGTCCTAAAGAGATCGGCCATTGCCATTTTTTAGTGAGCCAAGTTTTCTTAGGATGCAGGCTTCATCTCTGCTTGTCGGAGGAGGGGACAGAACATCCTTTAAAAGGCTGTGCTAAGTTTCTGGGGCTTTCCCAGAGATCTCTGGAGCCTGATTCTGCTTTTTTTTTTTTACTTGAAAGGAAAATCATTTGCTAAAGGAATATCCAATCTTCCAGACCCAGGATCTGTACCCATAAATCCTCAGGAAAGGACCCCAGCAGACACCCACAGCCAACTCCAGCTCCAGAGAGAGGGCAACATCTTGGTGGGCAGAGCTGAGAAGGCCAGGCCACGTGGGGGTGACACTGGTCCCAGGCTCCCCGCGGTAGGGCTTTGGGACTGGCATCTGTGCTCCTCATCCTACATCTAAGGGCCTCTCCTGGGACTGATGGAACTGTTGATGAGTATGGCTAGAGTGGCTGCCTTCAGGTGTTGTGGAAGGGTCCAATGCCACCCATGGATCAGCAAGTTCAGTAGGCTGATGTCTCCTCTTGACTCAAGCTACTGGGTGCCAGCTGTGTCTATCTCCTCACTTGATTCATGAAAAACTCACTCAGGGCCCAGCCATTGTCTAGGGCCAGGATCATAACATTTAGTGGTGGCCCATTAACAACTAAACACATACACATACACATTAAAAATAAAATGTGACTCCCAATAAAAACATTGCAAATTTAAATGCCATATTAACTCCTGCCACTTCTGTTGCCTCATTGCCTCCCATGGCTTCTCTACTCTTATGAACCAGTTCAGTATTAATACCTTTACTGTTCCTCTCAATATTTATTGAGCATGCTACTCTTGAAATCTGTGACACTGAAAACAGTTGTCTTCTGTTCTTGACTGCATTCATTCTTAAGGTTTGGAAAATCGCACTCAAATGTAGGTGGCTGCTGCTGCTGCTGCTGCTGCTGCCACTAAGTCGCTTCAGTTGTGTCCAACTCTGTGTGATCCCGTAGACGGCAGCCCACTAGGCTTTGCCGTCCCTGGGATTCTCCAGGCAAGAACACTGGAGTGGGTTGCCATTTCCTTCTCCGATGCATGAAAGTGAAAAGTGAAAGTGAAGTCACTCAGTCGTGTCCAACTCTTAGCGACCCCATGGAACTAGACCCCAGACCTGTACCATGGGCTCATTTGTTACCAGGATCTAAACATGAGAAGAGCCTAGATCCAAAGTCTGCCCCAGCAAAGAATCACAGAAATCCTTCTAGCAAGGCCATCCTTTTAAATAATGCACCAGACGATGCTGGTGTGTATAAATGCCCACTAGGCTTCTCTATCCATGGGATTTTCCAGGCAAGAGTGCTGGAGTGGGGTGCCATTGCCTTCTCTGAATGTAGGTGGCATCACTCACTAATTTTGTGGCCTTGAACAAGCCATTTAACCACTCTGTTACTCAGTCTCTGCGTAAAAAATTACCATTTTGCATAATTTTAAAATGTTGGTATATAGTTGTTAATACTGTTTTCATGATATCATTAAAATCTCTACTTTGTGTGTAAAAAAAGGAAATAGGGTCACAAGATCTCTCAGGCAATGTTATTGGAAAGATGGATAATGTAGGTAGAGCCCATCAAAAGCTCTGTCAATGAAAGTAGCTACAGATGTTGTTGATAGTGTTATTTCTGAAATTATTTTAACATTCCTCCTATAGCAATGATGCAAGTTATGCCAAGATATCAACCTTTGTCACAGCCTCCAGACTATGAATGCAAAGTACTCTCTCAGAGGAGGAACAAACTAGTGGGCCTTTGGGTACCAGACTCCAAATCTACTTGTTTTTTGGTGCATGGTTTGTGGGGTCTCAGTTCCCTGACCAGAGATTGAATCTGGGCCCTGGCAGTGAAAGCCTGGAATCCTAACCACTAGGCCACCAAGGAACTAGACACCAGACCTGTACCATGGGCTCATTTGTTACCAGTATCTAAACATGAGAAGAGCCTAGATCCAAAGTCTGCCCCAGCAAAGAATCATAGCAATCCTTCTAGCAAGGCCATCCTTTTAAACAATGCACCAGACGATGCTGGTATGGATAAAGGCCCATGGAAACCATGAGGGTGTGGGATGCTTTCATTTGCCTTTGTCCATATTCCAGGATGACTTACAATTAGTCTTTTTTCCTGGGAATGGGATAGAAAGAAGTGGCTGACCTTGAGCTTGGTAGTTGGTCAGACTTCCCCCACCCTTCTCAGCTGCTTGGTAATTAACATGGCTGTGTAACTGTCTCTTATACACA
>SJYA01003469.1:208470-224928 GCA_006410615.1 Neotragus moschatus
GCGACAATCCCTTCAAGTCCAAAAAGAGTAGGGCCCTAGAGCTTTGACTTAGTTAAGGGTCTCCTCCAGCTAACAGAGACTTCTTCATAAGGCATCATCAATAGGCTGGTCTTAGCCAACTGCACAACTTTCTGTCCTTGGGTATTTCATTTTTAAATAGGACTCTGATTTGACTTGCATTTTGAAGGGGTGGCAGGAGGAGAGGGACTTGAATTCAATGTCAGTTGTCACCAAATGACAACTTATTGCCAGAGGAGACCAGTTGAAAGAACAGATTTTTTTTTTTCCTGGGAAATTCAACAGTTTCTTCTCTGTTGAAAGGTACAACCAATGAACTGTGGTTCTCACGAGTATACAAAAGAAAGAACTATGTCCATATATAGAAAATGATGGCCCTTCCTCAAGTGGCTTGGTCCAGAAGGCCAGAAACAAGTATCAGTTTGGGTCAATTGAAGAAGTTAAAAGGAAATGGCATACATATCAGGCTACCCAGAAACAAATGGTGGAAGAACTAAAAATAGGCATGAAAAGTCATAAGTGAAACATCTCTTAAGTGCACCACCATCAATGTAAAGATCACTCTCCATCAGATGCAAGGGATATGCATATTTATGTAGAAACATGTGTCTGTGTCATGTCCCCAGTGTCCCAGATCCCTGCCTCTATTCCAGACAGAAGCACACACTCCTCCAACAGCTGGCAGAGTTGGCTGCTGGTTGGTCTCAACTGAGTCATCTTTCCTGGAATAGCCCTTGCCCTAAGAAAGTCCCTCATCCAAAGATGCACCCAGTCTTTGGGAACAGCCAACATCCAGTAACTGGTTGATGCAAGGGTTTAAAGGCCTAGCACGTGACCTTCATTCAGGATAACTCTGAAGGGCTATTTCACTTTCTTTACTCTCATGAGTTTTGATTCTAAAAACAGTCCTCAGAAAACTTCCCATATACAAATCTCCACCTCAGAGTTGACTTCCTGGGGAAACTGATCCATCTAGTCAAAGCTATGGTTCTTCCAGTGGTCATGTATGGATGTGAGAGTTGGACTATAAAGAAAGCTGAGCACCAAAGAATTGATGCTTTTGAACTGTGTTGTTGAAGAAAACTCTTGAGAGTCCCTTGGACTGCAAGGAGACCCAACCAGTCCACCATCCTAAAGGAAATCAGTCCTGAATTTCATTGGAAGGACTGATGTTGAAGCTGAAACTCCAGTCCTTTGGCCACCTGATGTAAAAAGCGACTCATTGGAAAAGACCCTGATGCTGGGAAAGATTGAAGGTGGGGGGAGAAGGGGAAGACAGAGAATGAGATGGTTGGATGGCATCACCAATGCAATGGACATGAGTTTGAGGAGGCTCCAGGAGTTGGTGATGGACAGGGAAGCCTAGCATGCTGCAGTCCAAGGGGTCACAAAGAGTCTGACACGACTGAGCAACTGAACTGAACTGAGCATCACTATAGGTTAATAGTGTCCTTTTGGCACAACATAAGCATGTAAATAGCATATGCAACTATATCTTAGGTTTTATATAATATATGCATAGCACTAAAATAAATGTGATTTTATATTGCTAGAAGTGAATAGTGCATGATTTTAAAAATTTACATAAAACTCCACAAAACCAAAAGTGGATATTTAAGTTAAATTTACCTTAATAAAAAAATCTTTTCTGAACAAAAACATGGGTATGGAAGGAGCACATAGAAAAACAGGGCAAAATTTCCAAAATATCATGTACAGCCCAGGGGCCTTGAGAAACAAATTGGTAATGCTGATCAACCTACTGTGTTCTACATGTTTACCTTATTACAATAGAGAGTAATCCCAGGGATTTTGTTTTATTTGAATTCGTGAGGAAAATCACTTATCCCTTAGAGTAAAAGCAAAAATACTATGAGGAATCATTCTTTGAAACTTTCCGCTGCTGAGTTTTAGGCCAAGATTCCCATGTCCACGAGATGATGATGTTATCTGAACATTTATTTCATTGACCTTTAAGAACCTTATAAATTCAGATGGACATGGGAGGACAGTTTTACCTTTACTTTTTTTTTTCAGGAAACCCTTGTAAACCCAAATTGCTATATGTGATCTAACTCTAGTTCTTTCTGAGGAATGCTTGTATCACATCTACAAATCATGCAAGGAAGAAAATTTTTGAAAATAAAAAATGACATAATTTTAGACTCTGATTCCCAAGACTAATAGTTTTTAGGTAAAACAAATGTTTCTGGCTTTTTTTTTTTTTTCATTAATAATGGCCATGGCCTCCAGCTGGGATAGAGGCCACCTCCAGTCAATTAGTAAAGGCTGTGTTGCCATGGGCTCTAAGGCTTTACTCAGGCACCTAGGGAATGACTGCTGCTATCAATTAGTCATGTTGGTCATCACTGACAGACAACCCGAACATACAGGATATAAGTCTAACCTCTTGAGAAAACACAAAATTCTCTCTCATTGCATACCATTTTGCCCAGCACATCTGATAATCCAGCCATAGCAAACTACACTGGCTCCATGCACCACCATGCTTTTTCCAACTCCCAGCCTTTGTGCATGGGCTTCCCTGGAGGCTCAGATAGTAAAGAATCCATCAGCAATGCAGGAGATTTGGGTTCAATGTTTGGGTCAGGAAGATCCCCTGGAGAAGGTAATGGCTATCCGCTTGAGTATTCTTGCCTGGAGAATTCCATGGACTGAGGAGCCTGGTGGGCTACAGTCCAAGGGGTCACAAAGAGTCAGACACGACTGAGTGACTAGCACATAAGCACAAGCCTTTGTACATACTGTGCCCCTCATTTATACTCCCCTGTGCTTGTTGAACAACAGGCTGGTTTCAAATAGGAAAAGGAGTACGTCAAGATTATATCTTGTCACCCTGCTTATTTAACTTCTATGCAGAGTACATCATGAGAAACGTTGGACTGGAAGAAACACAAGCTGGAATCNGGTGTTCATTGGAGGGACTGATGTTGAAGCTGAAACTCCAATACGTTGGCCACCTGATGAGGAGAGCTGACTCATTTGAAAAGACCCTGATGCTGGGAAAGATTGAGGACAGGAGGAGAAGGGGATGACAAAGGATGAGATGGTTGGATGGCATCACCGACTCGAAGGACACGGGTTTGGGTGGCCTCCTGGAGTTGGTGCTAGACAAGGAGCCCTGGCGTGCTGTGGTTCATGAGGTCGTAAAGAGTCAGACATGACTGAATGACTGAACTGAACTGAACAGAGTCCTCCAAAATTCATACGTTGGTATCCTAACCTCCAGCATCTCAAAATGTGATTATATTTGCAAACATGGTCTTTAAAGAAGTAATTAAGGTTAAATAATGTCATTGTGATGGGCCCTCATCCAACAGGACTGGTATCTTTATAAGAAGAGATTAGGACACAGACACACAGAGGAGAACCACATGAAAACCTGAGACCAAAATGCTGTCTACAAGTCGAGGGGCCTTCCGAAGGAACCAACTCTGCCAATACCTTGATCTTGGGTTTCTAGCCTCTAGAACCATAAGGAAATAAATTACTGCTTGTTAAGTCACCCAGTCTGCAGCCTAGCAAACTATACAGACACGAAGTACATTGTTGAAGGTCATAGAGCTAATACGGGATTGAAACTCAGGCAGTTTGGTTCTTGAGTGAATGCTCTTATCTACCAGGCTCTACTGCCTCTCAGCTGAGATGCTCAGCCATCCTCCCTCAAGTGAGGGCTGGCAGAGGTCCAAACACTCTGACATGATGAAGAAAGATGGCTGAACTGAGGGTCGTGACACCTAAATCCTGTTCCCTGACGTATTCACTGGCGCAAAACATTGCCGCAAGGAATTTCCTGATGCTCTTTGGGCCTCATTTTACTCAAATGCCTAAGTGAGAGGTTTGGACTAGATGGCTTTCCTGTGGATCCTTCCTTTATTCTCTGTGGTTCAAGGAGTCTACAGTCCAAATGGCTAGAGAACTGATTGTAAGGATAGGTCCAGTGAGAAACCAAAAGTTTTTACCCAGGGTCTGAATAAAAACTTACTGAACCATCCTCTCACCCAATTATTTGATGACTACAGCTGCATTTATCAGGTTCCCTCTTGCTGACAATCCTTCTCTGCAAACAGCAATCAGTGCAGGCAACCATCCCCTTTCCTCTGGAAGACCTATGATCCTAGGCAGTTTTTCCTCTGCCATCTGGGTCGTGTGACACCAGGGGCCCATTGATTCAAATAGCTCTTCCATTGGATTAGCTGCCAGGCCTGGCTGAGAAAGGCTGAGTCTTCCAGTAAGATTTTAATTTCACATCTCATCTGCAAATGTGTCTGGAATTTTATGCACAGCAAGAATCCTTTAGAGACTGCACATAATGCCATTCAATCAAACACACCAGAGAGACAATGGGTTATTGATAATGTTTCCCAGTGAACAAATAACCAATAGATCCCATGCATCTATAAGGTGACAAATGTTCCAAGGCCAACCAAATCTTTTCTGAGTATCCAAGTGTGCTCTACAGCAGCAAGCCAACTCAGAGGATATAAGGATAAAGTTTTCCAAACATGCTTGCAAAGAGTAAATGATAAGATTTGATCATGTAAAGATGGCATTCTGCTAACAGGCACATATGAAACAGGTAAAATAGCTTTGGGTACTGAGGGTAAGGGCACAGCCCTCTGCAACTGGCAATATCACTGACATCACTAAGGGACATCTGTGGTCCACCCCTGGTCTCCACAATGACCTAGTGGCACCGCTGCTCAAGCCAACTCAGCTGAACTAGAAAAAGGGAGATTCGCTGCCTGGCAGTCGTCTTGCAGAGCACACATGCACTTAAAACCTGGGACCTGCCCAATACCCCAGGAGCCCACTGTGAGAATCTCACTCCTATACATACATACATACGAAAACAGGCCTTAGGCAGGACAACCGTCTGCCAGACTGCCTGTACCTGTATCAGAAAGGCAAGTGCGAATTGAACTGTGCCTGCCCAAAATTATATGCGGAAGCCCTAATCTCCAGGACCACAGAATGTGACTGTGTTTGGAGACAGGGTCTTTAAAGACATGATTAAGTTAAAATGAGGTCAACGGCAAGCCTTCATCCAATATAAGCAGTGTCCTTATAAGAGGAGATTAGGAAACAAAGACACATGATGGGAGACCATGTGAAAACACAGGAAGAAGGTCCAGAAAAAAACTGACCCTGCCTACCCCTTGACCTTGGATTTCTAGCCTTGATTTTGGGAGAAAATAGATGTTGTGGTGTAAGGTGAAGGCCAATAGCTGCAAAGTGAACGAGGGAGGGAGGACTTAACAGTAGATGAGAGCAGGAGGGAGCTGGAGGGTTGCTGCCAGTTTCTGGAATTGACAGTAGTGCCATCAACTGTTCAGCACTGGCTGTGTTGTGTTGGGGGTGCCTGTGAGAACATCTGAGTCCAGATGTCTCCACGGCAGCAGCATATGCATATCTGATATCTAGCGTGTAGCAGGTATTCTACAGAGCACAGGGGGGCAGGTCGGGGGGAGGAGGAGAAAAGCAGAAGGTCACGAGACTTATCCCACATTAAGTCTGAATCCATCACCCTGCTGGTTTTCTTTAAAACTTTCAGTGTTTCAACATCAATGTCTATGAAACCCGTTGGCACACCTCCCTACATCCTGAATTGTGTCATGAAGGGAAAACCCTGTATAGAAAGAGATCGGGAAGTTAGAGACACAAGCCTCTGGTTTCACAGCAGGAACAAGTAGAAGGGAAATCAAAGTCTCTAGATAATGAGCTCTTACCTAAGTACCAATATCATCTTAAGGAGCAAACTAAATATGTAGAAAACTCTAAATCTCATCAACTAAATGACATTTGAAGATAAGCTTTTTAACATTATTTTTTCTACTATGAAAGGCACTACTAAATTTTCTGCTGTTCCCAAATCAACACGTTGATGTGCATCTAATTTGACTTTAATTAAAAATAAAGAAACAAGACCACCACTGTGAGAAAACTTTCAATTTCTGTCATCTCTGTTAAGTTAGTTTTAAATGTCTAAAAAGTTCAAACCCATCCCAAAATGGACAAAATTACAGGTTTTAAAACACGCTGTTGGCAAGATATTTTTTAGAGTTGAAACTGAAACCTGATAATTTTTTTTTTAAGAAATGGCAACCCTGTGATATAGAGGTGGTTAGTTATTTACTATCTCTCTGTTCCAATGAAAATGCCAATGCATGTTTTATGAAAACAAAACTGATGATTCCTAAGTCTGAATGAAGTCAGAAAAATTGCCCTCATCATAAGTGACTGCTTGAGCATTAGACTGAAGTGTCTTTAGAGATCACATCAACTTTTTAAGCCCCCAGGTCTTTGTGTATTCCTTCAATGCAGGCATGCATAAAAATAAAGATTTTACCTGCCTATGTATCTATACCTATCTTGTTTCTAAAACATTTTTGCTCATTCAAGTAAGGTGTTCAATCTTTAGCTACCTAATAAATTAATTAACCAATGGTTTGATAATAAATGCAAAGATAAATAAGGCACAGACCCAGCTCTCCCATGAATATGATCCATACAGCCGTAGAAGAAAGCACAAAGAAACCCAAAGTATCCCAACAGAAGGAGCATTCACTAAGTGTCAGCAAGCATGGGACAAAACTGTACAGGCATGGGAATTCTTCCAGGGAAGAGAATGAAATGAACTCTTCTTGGAGGTGATACTCTGCACGGGGCATGGTTGGGCCTGGTCCACATACCAGATGTTATTCTCACCCACAGCTGGAGAAAGTGAGGTTCAGAGACGCTCAATCACTTGTCTGAATGTCCTTCAGCTGAGGTCAAGTGCCTGTTGGACTGGTTCACATCCCCTTGTGCTTTGAAAAGTGTCCCACTGAGAACAAGAACTCATATGGTTCTATGCACTCAATATTTAGCACAGAATGGGGTGCTCAATTCCCGCATGTGGCAGGATTCCCTGATTCCATATGGACAGCAAAGAGAAGGGCCCACCGCTGCTGTAAACTGCACAGCATTTCTCTGTCCAAGTCTATTATCCATCACCTGGAAAATGAGATCAATGACTTCACCTCACTCCATAATTTCACTTCAGATATATATGAAATTGTCAGGAGTTGGTTAGGATGCAAACCATCACAGAAACCTACCATTTCATTACTATTTTTATTAGCTATCATAGAATCATTTCAATTTTTGCTAAAAATCATAAATTTGAACATTTCTACCACCAGTATTCTACTGAATTCTTTATCAGCAGTCTCTGAAATTGAAAACAAACAAACAAACAAACAAACAAAAAAGAAAAAAGCATAGGCTTTTGGGCTTCAAAGAAACAAATGGAAATACATACCTATGTGTGAGTATTGGGGGGTGGGGTGGGAAAAACAGGAGTGGAGGGTGAGAGGATAGGTCTTCTTACCAGGACACATTCTATATTAAAGTTCACAGAATAGTTAAATAGAACTGCAATTTAAAAATGAAAGATAGTCAAATTCTGGTAGGAATCTAGGAGGGAGCTACAAACTATATGAAAGATATTTGGCAGTTTTGAGCATTAAATTCCAAAATCCTTACACACACATGAACATGAACTCGGAAATGGCTCACATTTATATTGGCAGTTCACAAGAATTGTTGTTATTCATTATAAAAAAGAACAGCCATGTGTTCAATGGTATTTTATCCTTCAATTCTAGAGTTTGGGGCTTTCATTTAGGTATTTATCATTCTGAGTACCTTATCCAATGTTTAAAAAAATCAAATTCATAGAAAAATTAAGTCACCACTTGAAGTAATTTGTGCTGATCAGGAATTAAACCTTAACATTGCTATCAAATAGTCTACATGACCCTTTGGCATACTCCGCTAGGTCCTGCCATGAAATAGGCATAACTCAGTAGGCTGAGAACATTCCTGGTTTTGTTTAAACAATGCAGGAAGTAACTAGTGCACGAACGTAATTATTAAATTCCTTTCAGCCACTGATCACAACCCTTCCACCTCCCTTCACCCACTCTCCTGGCTGGAGTCAGCACCGGGATCTGAGTTCACCATGACTTAACAGATCACTCCACACTGCTCAGGATTGTGGTTCAGAGTCAATTGGCTTGCATTGGTTTGGACTTCAATTTGGGTTTTAACACATTTCATTTGAACTTAAGCACCTCCAGAAGTGCCTTTAGACAGAAATGTCTAACCTGGAATCCTCTGCTAATTTACGCTACTTGAATCGGAAAAGCTTTTTTTTTTTTTTTCAAGTACACATTTACTTCCACTTAGCCGCTGGAGTTAAGAACTGCTTTGGTTTCTAAACATGTATAATATAGATAATGCCTATGGAAAAACAGGTTCTAACAAACTCAAGGTTAAAAGAGGGCAAGGTTAGTCAAAATGAAGACATTTCTCTTTTGAGTGTATTGTACAACAATGTGCAGCTGCAATGACCTGATTTCTACTTTACCAAATAATTACAATTGCATTTCTCAATTTAGCTACTGGGGTGCTCACTCTGGAAATTGATACTTGCTGACTGAGGGACACTTTCAAACTTAGGAGCACCACTCTGACATTTTGAAAATCAAATATGTGTGTAGGTGGCCAGGCATAGATTTGTTCTAAGTGCCTCGCCGCTGTTTTGAGTGGTTACAGGAATTTGTGCTCTGAATAGAGGACCCAGGTTAGGAAATTGGGACTCTCGCTCATTAACAGTGTGCTTACAAGTGATCCTTTTAATCAGTCAGATTTGCTATCTCACCTTCTAAAATTGTTTTGCAGAGATGTATTTCATTTCTCACAAATGCTGTTGGGGCTCCCATGTAACGTTGCAAAAACATTCTGTATTTGAAACCACACGTACAAATTTAAAGGTCAACCAAAAGCTTCCTTCAAAATCAAAACTATTAGACATGGCTAAATCCAAAGAAGCTGTAATTCTAAAGGCTGACTCGAAGCAATTCAAAAGCCTTCTGATTAGTAAGGGATAATTATAGTCATTCATTATTTTATAACAATAATGATTCTACTTTTCAAAAAGATAGCCTCCATTATGTCCTCTCAATGATGATGCTTTTACATTTTTAAATGCTTTTCAGATCTAGCTTGTACATCAGTCTATCTTCATTTAAAATATTTGCACAGGCTTAAACACAGGGGATAACTTCTGGGCAACTAGGTATGGGTGGAAGTAATGTATGTCAGGCACAAATTCGTTTTAATGATGAAAAGTCAACAAAAAGCAAGTTTCTCTTGGACAAGTGGCCTCGTAAGGAGAAATGCTTTAGATAGTTCCCCAAATCTCAACAGCCAGCACAAGTCAGTGATGCCAGAAAAGTGGTCTTCTGAGGGGTAACAAGCCAACTGAAAGTCTCTCACCCTTGGAAGGGCTCAAGGCTAAACGTTGACAAGGGATAAGCAAAGCATTTGGGGCTGGTGTTTTCTCAAGATGAAGGCTGAGTGGAATGAAGGTCAGCCAGGTTTGGAAACCTTCCAAACAAGAGCTGCAGTTACAACTTAACAATGCAGATGGGAGAAACAGGCCCTGGATACAAACTCTATGCTTAAAAGACATATCTCCTACCTAACACTGGTATGAGCAAAATTAACATAGCAGTCATCCAGTGCCACTCCAGACCCTACCCCCTATCCACAAAAAAAAATAAAATGGAAAAAAGTAATTCCACATGGGCAACTTGAAGTTCATAAACACCCCAAGTTAGAGCTCAATACATGGCATTTTAACCTCAAATGTCAATCCATTCCGTTAGACTGATATGGTCCTGCTAATAACACCACAGTGATTAAGAACACACGTCACTCCGCTTGAACAGATTAAAGGGTCTAGGAAGCTCTAGCCTTGCATGCACAATTCACTTTACAGTTTAAATAGAGCTTGAACATCCATAACCTCAGTGTATTTTCATACATCCTTTTAAGAAAATTAGAGCTGAGATTCCTTCTCCCTCTGATAGAGGTGAGAAATATTCAGCTCAGAGAACAGATTTGGTATGTATGACCAACATCAGAAGACAGCAAACCTCAACTTAGATCAGCTGGATGATGGATTGTCAAGTTCTCTTCTGATCACTCTACTCAGTTCACCTCCAGCAAGGGTTTGGTATGGCAAGATGCATATCCACTGTCATTCCCATCCCTCCAGAACTACTGTCCTTCTAATAATAATAACAAAAATGGAAATAATAATATCTGCTATTTCCTGAGCAGATATTCTTCAAGACAGTTTACCAAAGACCTGAGGTTTAGGAATTATGGCCTATCCAAATCACCAGCAAAAAAACTCTCTGAAATAATAGAGGTAAGGATCATTCAATATAAATTTTTGATTCAAAAGTACAGAGTTAACTATTGTAAACCAAATCACAAAAATTTTGTTTTGAAAAAGCATTTCCTTTTTCATGGACGTGAATAAGCATGCCTTGATCTATAATGAAGATTTCAGTCTTGCTATATCAGTATCCTTGCTTGAAACGCCTACCATCCTCCATCCATCCATCCATCTATCCATCCACCCACCTGTTCACCCATGCACCCAGTCACCAACGTACAGGTATGGAATACCTACTTGGTGTCTAGTCTCGGACAAGACCTCATTGCTCTTCTCTAGTGCTTGCATTTTGTATCTTTCTCAGGAGCAGACTGGTCCAGCAGCCCTTTCTTGCTCAGGTAATCTGAGAAACTCATTCACATGACTCTTGGCTGTGGCCCGTGGTGGCAGGGGGCCGTTGCCACTTCCATTCAAAGGATTGTAGATGTCAGGAACAAGCTTAGCCCACAGGGTGTGTGTGTGCTAAATCTTTTCGAATAATTACTCATTTTATTTTGGACAAAATAAGTGCAAAGCAATGAAAAGCTGAATGGAAAGTCTTTTGTTTGTGTAATGAGTATTTATTCCACCAGTTTTCTTAAAATTAGGATTACATATGTTTAAGCCCTGCAATCAAAACGTTCACCATACACAAAGCCAAGCTGAGTCACCTGTACGATGACCAGCTGAGTAACTTTTGATTTTAAACCCAACCACCCATTGCCACCCTTCTTTTATTCCTTCACTAAATATCATGTTTGTAAAGCTATAGAATAAGTTTGTACAATAACTACAGTATGTATTTGTCACCTGCTGCTTCTGTTCTGTTGTTACACAGGCTTTTGTGTATATATGTGTATACATTTGAGTTTGTGTGTGTGAGTATGGGTCCTCCTACTTAAATCTTGAGGTATCCATCAGTACATCAAAACAAAAACATGCCAAACACAGATGATGGTCATGGGTATCTGTGAGAAGTATGAAAGCACAGAGCCCTCAGTAGAGGGGGAGACAAAGAGACCCCAAAACCCCATGGAGCACATGATGATCAACATCCAAATAGAAGGCTCATTTTAGAATTTGCTTATGTTAGGAATTCAGTGTGGGATTATATTTGTTAATTTTGCTCCATATACTCATTCTCTTTTAAATATTGGGGATTCTTTTAAAGCACCAGTAGTTTGTTGACTTGGAGAAGGCAATGGCACCCCACTCCAGTACTCTTGCCTGGAAAATCCCATGGACAGAGGAGCCTGGGAGGCTGCAGTCCATGGGGTCACTGAGGGTGGGACATGACTGAGCGACTTCACTTTCACTTTTCCCTTTCATGCATTGGAGAAGGAAATGGCAACCCACTCCAGTGTTCTTGCCTGGAGAACCCCAGGGATGGAGGAGCCTGGTGGGCTGCCGTCTATGAGGTCACACAGAGTCGGACACGACTGAAGTGACTGAGCAGCAGCAGCAGTTTGTTGACTGGTGGGACTAGAAAGAGGAGAGAGCTCTCAGTAAAATAACCTAAGTAAGCCCCAAGCCACTGCTCTCAGCATTGTGAGAAGCAGCATGTGCCTGACACCTAGCCATGGACTCATGTGACTTCGGTGATCTAATGTAATGCCTCTATACCATGAAGTAGGGATCACTGTCCTTGCTTTATAGGTGAGGAAACTGACACTCTGAGAGCTTGAGAAACCTGCCCCAACCACAGAACTAGAGGCGATGCAGCTGCTGTTCAAATATGGCTCTACCCTCCACCATTTTCCTCCATTATACCAAAGGCCTTCATTTTGTGCACATGGATTCCTCGAAGGGTCCGCAGATTGTTTTCAGAAAGTCTAACCAATGGTATACAAAACTGGGTCTATCCTTTTGCCCACTTTACTGGACGGGGTAGCTATATATTTCATCAGCTTCTCAAAATGGTCTTGCTGTTGTTTAGTCGCTCTGGCGGGCCTGACTCTTTGCAACCTCATGCCTAAGACCACACAAAACAGTGAGCTACCGTGATTTCACCCGAATGCTCCATAGGACCTGGTGTGCATGGCAATACTTCTCTAGACCAGCCTGCACCTCTACTTCCTCTGGCCTCCCGTAGCACTCTGCACGTTCCCTGACATTTTATCTTGCTTTGTTACTTGAATATGAATCTCAGCTGCCTTGCTGGAAGTAAATTTCTGGAAGGTAGGGCACAATCTTGCTTAACTTTGTCTCCCTCAAAGCCCCAGAACAGTCCTCTGTACATAAGTGTTCCTTGACAAAGGTCAAACAAGGCTGATTTTGTGACTGGTTTGTTATCAAAACTGTTCTTACTTCTCTTCTTGCTCTTGGGTCATCCAATTCCCCTCACCCAGAAACCTCACCTCTTCAAGTCCTAGCCTGCGTTGTTGGCCAGTCTCAGGGCCTTCATCTTCCAGAAAGGCCTGCATGCAAAATGCCCTGATATCTGTACCTTGTTATCACACAACTGAATATACATGTTCTTCTGACTACTATCTAATTGCCTCAAATATACTATGGACTCATCCATTCTTCAGAGGCCTAATTAACTTATTCAGCACATGTTTAATGAACACCTACTCTTTGCCAAGAACTCTGACTGGAATTGGCCAAAAATCCAGTCATCTCTTCTTCTAACACCTTCAGATACCTGATAAAGACTGAAATTTCATTATGCATGTAGATGTGCCTGATACATAATAAATGAATGAATAACTATCCATCTTACCTTGAGATTGCTTTTGTTCTTCCTAATAGTTCAGAACAGGCTCATTTTATTCCTTCTATCTTTAGAAACATTGATTTACTCTGAAACTAGTGTGCTTGTTCAGGATTATGGGATTTATTAAACTTAAAAAACACTTTCTAATTAATTTATAGAGTTAATAAAGTAATGATCTTCATATTTATATTTGAAATCCAGAGTCACATAAATGGCACTGAGAATCTTCACATAAGCTGAAGTTACGAAATGGAGGCGTCAAGCTGATAATTCTGTGACCTACAACCTTGGGATTTTATATATCTAGGAAGGCAGGAGAGCAGGGGTGATGGAAACTTATTTTAAGAAGAATCAGAATAAGAAAAAGCAGTGTGGACTGTTCTAATGGAAATGTGTTTAGTTTGGCAAGGTGAGAGGGTAGTGGAGCTTCCACTTGGCATCACTAACATCTTAGCTGTCCAAGATGTTACCCAACCAACAGAAAAACTGTGGCCATTCATCTGGGATGTTATTCTGTCAGGGCCCTTCCATTTCTCAAGAGTCTTCTTTTTCAAATACTACACTAATGAATAATTAAAGAGGAGACTGAAAATACATATTAAGAGTTTTCTTAAACCATGTTCTCAAGGCTTTCTTATCCCATTTAAATTTTAAAGGTAATTATATTGCCTACTGCCAAGAAAGTTAACACTAATTATTGCAATAAATAATGCTATACAGGTTAAATAGAAAATTCAAAGACAAAAATGCCTAATGGCTTATTCAAAACAGGAAGCACAACACTGTTATTTTGAGCTTGAAGTGCTATCTCCTCTTGATTTATGAAGATGCAATTTTTTAAAAACTTCTCTTGGTGAAGCTTCTTTTTCCCTATACCATTTGACTTTGCTACAAGATTACCATTAAAAAATTAACAGTCATCTTTGCTCAGCAGTAATTAAGTGTAATTTTGGCTTGTTTTATTATACAGCTTTTATGTGTATATTGTTATATGGTTTGGAGAGAAATATATTTATGTCTACCTATGTAAATCACATAAGGAATGATGTAGCAATTAAAATCCACAAGCTAAATCTATTATTATGTTTGTTCATAATTTATCTCCAACTCAATATGTATTTTAACATGATAAAGCATTGCTATATAACACATGGTGATTTCTAACAGCAATTTGCATTAATTCTACTTAAGAGTTGAAACAGTAATAAGAAAATGTAGAAAATGCCTTTTTATTGTGGTTTTGCCTGTGTAGAAAACACTGGCATTCAATCTTTCAATCTTCCCAAACTCTAAAGGCTAATTTCAGGAAGATTCAATAACACACTGCAGCTGCGATTTCATTTCTTTTCTTCCCAGAAGGTGAAATGAACATATTTATGTGGTAGGGATGCTGCTTCTTTCATAAGTCAAAATACAGAAGAAGCAAGATGTTGCTTTTTTCCTATGGCTAATATATTTGCTGGAGTGTCCCAACTAAGGACTTTTATCCATAACTTTGAGTTGTGGAAAGTGACCAAGTGCCACTTTGCACTTGATTATTTTTGATGTATGTGTTCTCACATGAAGTTATCATCTGTGGCTTTTAAGGACTTTCTCATTCCTGGGTGAGAAATGTGCAGCCGAAGAGCCGACTCATTTGAAAAGACTCTGATGCTGGGAAAGATTGAGGGCAGGAGGAATGAACATATTTATGTGGATTGAAGGCAGGAGGAAAAGGGGATGACAGAGGATGAGATCGTTGAATGGCATCACCGACTCAATGGACACAAGTCTGAGTAAATTCCAGGAGTTGGTGATGGACAGGCAGACCTGGCATGCTGCAATTCATGGGGTCACAAAGAGTCAGACACGACTGAGTAACTGAACTGAACTGAACTGAAAAGCCAACTAATGCAATTCTATTAAGCCAGTTGACATTGTTGGCTTTGCAGACTCATTCCAGCATCAAGAGTCTGTAATTCTATAAATTGCACCATTGTTCTTTAAGATGCTGATGGCTTTGTTCTTTGAAGTTAATGTACTGAGTTACAAGTCTAGCGCTCAAGGCTCAGCTCTGTAAGTGGTCATGGTGTGGTCTTCGCTGAGACCTCTCACACCTGCTTTCCATGTTCTTCACTGCAAAAAGCGAGGCTCTCAGCTCCCAGCCTCTCCATGTTTAGAATAATTTCCGAACAGGAAAGTATCAGGAAGTTATAGAGATGATTTCAAACAGTTGAGAAAAGGAGTAGATAAGCAAAATAAGGTAAATATATTATGATTAATTCTCCAATAATTGAAAAACACAATCTTAATCCCAGTAACTATGAACTGCAAAAAATGTAAACTCAATTCTAGTCTTTCTTCTGCCTCCACACCAGAAATTCATGACCTTAACTGAACGGCAATCTACATGTCCATCAAACAAAGGCAAGGAAGTGGAGCTGAACAATTTTCCAGATAACAATCTATACAGATGGTCAGTTATAATAATCCTACACCAAGTCTACTGGGCTTCCCTGGTGCCTCAGATGGTAATGAATCTGCCTGTAGTGCAGGAGATCCAGGTTTATTCCCTGGGTTGGGAAGATCCTCTGGAGAAGGGAATAGCTACCCACTTCACTATTCTTACTTGGAGCATTCCATGGACAGAGGAGCCCAGTGGGCTACAGTCCATAGGTTCACAAAGAGCTGGACACAACTGAGTGACTAACACTTTCACTTTCAAGTCTGCCAAAAACAAAAGATGTGTTTTATTACTAAAGATTATTTCTTAGGAGGGGGGGGTGGGTAGGGAGGATGGTGTAGAATTGGAAGTTAACCCCAACTCTCTATTTGAAGCAGATGCCCTGTGTAGACAGCCTGAGTCTAAAGGGAAAAAAAAAAAAACCTCAGGGAAGATCATAGCAAGGCCCACAGCTATCATTACAAGAGGAATGCACTGGTAATGTGCTCATTTGACTTCCAAAAATTACAAAATACAAAACATAACTTAATATTTAATATACTCAATAACTTATAGGAAAGTTCACTTATTTTCTGTGATTCCTAAGAAAGTATTCAGCATATTTTCCTATGCTTTCTAAAGTACTAATAAAATCTTTGTGAGTTGTTAATTTTAAGTGGTGAATCAAAAAAGGCCATTTATAGGAAATAAATCCTTCATTGGAACATAAGAAAGTAATCATGATTTTTTTCATACAAAGCTTTGAACAAGCAGCACTGTGCAAACATTAATCAAATATCATGACATTCAAAGCCTGTAATATCATGACAGCATGACCATAAAAGAGATAAAAGAAGAAGTTTTCTGCTTTGTGAAGATTTGTGTGTCAAAGAAAAGAATCTTTGATAATGGTGTTTACCAGCCATTGGTTGCCCTAGCCTGAAACCTGAGTCATTTTAGATCCTCTCAGTGGGCTTCCTCTCAATGGGCCATCTAATTAGTCGCCAA
>SJYA01003469.1:233299-244890 GCA_006410615.1 Neotragus moschatus
CCGAAATTAATTTTAAAAAAATGGAATGTTGAAATAGCTAACTTGGTTCTGGGATGCTGATGGTGGAGTCAGTTACATACAGCCTTAGAAAAGAAATATATATATATATATATATATATATGCTAAAGAAGAGGACTTGAAGAAATGAGAAGAAAAAAAAAAGAGAGTTAGGTATTTACATAAACTTTAGGAAGCCAAAGTTGAGCTCTCTTCCTGAGTTTGGCTACAGAGAATGAAGGGAGATGGGCTAAAGGAGGACTTCAGTTCAGTTCAGTTCAGTTCAGTCGCTCAGCCGTGTCCGACTCTTTGCGGCCCCATGAATCGCAGCACGCCAGGCCTCCCTGTCCATCACCAACTCCAGGAGGTCACTCAGACTCACGCCCATCGAGTCACTGATGCCATCCAGCCATCTTATCCTCGGTTGTCTCCTTCTCCTGCTGCCCCCAACCCCTCCCAGCATCAGAGTCTTTTCCAATGAGTCAACTCTTCGCATGAGGTGGCCAAAGTACTGGAGCTTCAGCTTTAGCATCATTCCTTCCAAAGAAATCCCAGGGCCGATCTCCTTCAGAATGGACTGGTTGGATCTCCTTGAGGACTTAGACCAACCATTTCAGCACGATTTTAGAGCCTCCAGAAAGCATGTGAGGAAACCGATGCCCACAGAACAAGAAATGTGATGTGCTTTCGGGTACTGGAATGGAGAACACAGTAGCTCAGAAATTACTGCTCAAGTCAGTGACAGTGACTGGCCTGAGAGTTCCTAGGTCAGCCCCCATGAAGCCACTGGGATAATGGAGCTTCAAGTCCAGCATCACAGTCTGGATGCCACATAGCCCAGGCATTCAAGACATTACCAACTCTGGCTTTTTGAGCTCTGTCTCACTCTAGTCCCAACCCACAGTTGCAGACACAGCAGTCTATCATCAGAATATACCTCGCATGTTCTTTTTTTCACCTGCAAGTGTCTTCACCCATCACTCATTTGCATGCATGTGAACTGTTCTGCCCTCCAGGTCCCTCTTCACCTATTATAATTCCACCTAGTATTCAAGGTCAAGTTCAAAATCTATCTTGCTTTGTAAATTTGTATTATCTTTTTAGATTTCACATATAAGTTATATCATATGATACTTGTCTTTCTGTCTGACTTCACTAAAAAGAAACAGACTCACAGACTTTGAAAACATTTGTGGTTGCCAAAGGGGAAAGGGGAGTAAGGAAAACTTAGGATCTTGGTATTACCATATAGACACTGCTGCTGCTGCTGCTGCGTCTCTTCATTCATGTCTGACTCTGTGCGACCCCATAGATGGCAGCCCACCAGGCTCCTCCGTCCCTGGGATTCTCCAGGCAAGAACACTAGAGTGGGTTGCCATTTCCTTCTCCAATGCATGAAAGTGAAAAGTGAAAGTGAAGTCACTCAGTCGTGTCCAACTCTTCCTGACCCCATNAGTGGGAGGTGGGGGGGGGTTCAAGATTGGGAACTCATGTACACCTGAGATGAAAAAAAAAATAAAAATAAAAATAAAATATATATATATACATTAAAAAAAAACCTCAACATTTAGAAAACGAAGATCATGGCATCCAGTCCCATCACTTCATGGCATGTAGATGGGGAAACAGTGTCAGACTTTATTTTGGGGGCTCCAAAATCAGTGCAGATAGTGACTGCAGCCATGAAATTAAAACACGCTTACTCCATGGAAGGAAAGTTATGACCAACCTAGACAGCACATTAAAAAGCAGAGACATTACTTTGCCAACAAAGGTCCATCAAGTCAAAGCTATGGTTTTTCCAGTGGTCATGTACGGATGTGAGAGTTCGACTGTGAAGAAAGCTGAGCACCAAAGAATTGATGCTTTTCAACTGTGGTACTGGAGAAGACTCTTAAGAGTCCCTTGGACTGCAAAGAAATCCAACCAGTCAATCCTAAAGGAGATCAGTCCTGGGTGTTCATTGGAAAGACTGATGCTGAAGCTGAAACTCCAATACTTTGGCCACCTGATGCGAAGAACTGACTCATTGAAAAATACTCTGATGCTGGGAAAGGTTGAAGACGATAGGAGAAGGGGATGACAGAGGATTGAGATCACTGACTCAATGAACATGAGTTTGAGTAAACTCCGGGAGTTGGTAATGGACAGGGAGGCCTGGTACGCTTCAGTTCATGGGGTCACAAAGAGTCGGATACAACTGAGCAACTGAACTGAACTAATGAACTGATGAGGGATGATGATACAAACAGCAGAACTGTCTGAGAAATGAAACAATACTCTAAACATGCATCCAGAAAAGACAGCCAACAGCCCCAGTCCTCCCTCCCCTTGGCTGCCCATCATCCCATGCAATCAGTGCATCTGCTGAGCATGAATAAAGGAATAAGAGCTGGAGGGCACATCGGGTCAGACTTCTCTAATTCAGACACCGCTAACTTGGACTCTGCGACAAATCAGACACACTGTGACTCCCAGAGAGTGAGAATTTCAACCTACTTTCTTCCTCTGTGTCTTTTCAAGCCTTTCCTCACCAGTAAAAGCAGAGGTTTCTTCCAATCAAGCACTTGAGGTGCAATAGACAGCTGCTTACATGGTGGCCTCTGAGGGGCACCCAATCCATGCCCCCTACCCAGGGGCCATAAGGCCTGGGATCCAATCATTAGCGATTCATTCCTCTGGGAAAGGATTTTGTCCCCCTGGACTTCTCTTTTATAAGGCAATGCTTCCTGAGATGGGTAAGATGGTTAGTCATTCTAAACCCAGTGGGATTTTGGTTGAGGATCATGCTTTTGGCTTTGACAGAAGGGATCAAGGTAATACAAGAGGGTTAGGTAGGCACTTGGAGAAGGTGATGCAGAAGGTAAGACTGAGGGATACGGAAGTTAATATTGAGGTCTCACCAAGGAACAGCCCTGCAAGCGCTCAAGAAACTATGGTTCTTAAAGAATGCCTTCCACTTCTGTTTTCAGCAAATCACACTTGTACATCCTTGTACCTTAAGGAACTTCTGCATTTTATGTTTCTGATATGCTATCTGTTAGTGAAGGCCTAGGGTAACCCACTATCTTTTCATATATCTCATTCTGCTTAAGACCAATGAAAATCTCCAATGTGATTCATGTATACATAATATTATCACAAATGCTGTCTCTGAAACTACTTTATAACTCCAACTTTTCATTCACTCAGATAGATCTTGTCTTTTATCATTCAAAATTATGGAGATTTAGCTGTATTTGCAGAGTGTAAATAGGTCAAATCACAAGCAACAGAAGATCAAGACTCTGACCTTGAAGAGTCTCACCTACAGCTCCAAAAGGTAAATAAGAGCTGCTGGGCAAGCCCTGATTATAGAGATTAGAGCAATGAACTAAAAATAAATAAATAAATAAGAAGAAATGAAACAAAGCAAAACTTTAAAAATTACTTACTTCACTTGTTTGAAGAATCGTGAACTTTGGCTGTTTAGTCTTTGAACTGGGTGCACTGGGCTTGCCATCCAAGAGTGATCCAAATGACAGATTCCCAAAGCTGTTGTCAAATTCAATCGAAGGTTTCAGTGTGGGAGAGATGTCCGGGGCCTGGTCCTGACCATCCATGGGTCGGACATAGGCAGTTGGTTTTTGCTGCCCCATGCTTGTTTTGCAGTAAAGCCCTGGTGGGAAGTTTTGAACCGAAAGGCCACTGCTGGGAGCTAATAGAGACGAGGCAACTAGGGGAGATCCAGGCGCTTGCACTGTAAATTCCGGTGCTTCTGGTGAGTTGGACTGATAGATTTCTTTGAAAGTATCCCCTCCACTGGACTTGAGAGTATTGTCTTCCTTTGCCAGTGGGTTTGATTCTTCAACCACTCCAACTTGAGGCTGTTCAGCTGGGTAGACAAAGAAGTCTTCCAGTCTAGCTGGGGGCTGGTCTGGGGTCGGCGGCTGCATCTTGTTGAGCTGACTAGTGACTTGGCTGGCTGCTACAATGCTAGTGTTCTGACTATCTCGTGACCAGTCAGGTTTTGACTTCCGGTTGCTGTGTATTAGAGTTGAATTCAGGATCACGACAGAAGGTGGAGGCATTGGCGCCGAGGAGTGTGTGTTATCCTGCTGGTGTACTGGGACCATTCGGTGCTTTTGTTCTGGAAAAAAGCTGGGTTCATTTTTGTTGGTGGGAGTCTGGGGCATGGAATTCTTTGGGATTCCCACTAGATGATTCTGATTAGAATGGTTAGTTAGCAAATCCTTCATTTCATCATAGTTTCCCAGCGTGTTCTGGACTCGGTTCGCAAGTGCATCACCTTTGTTTGTCTAAAATAACAAAAAGATGGGGGTGGGAGGAGAGAGAATGAATAGGTTTGTGTTTCCTACTGTCAATGTTTCAAACAGATGTCCTAAGTAGACTAGCATATACAGTTCTTTAAAATTCTCATGCTGCTATATAATTTCATACTTTTCATGTTCAATGTAAGAAAAAAAAATCAATAACACTATTGAAAGAGTCTCTTGAAATGAACTGTGTGATGAATGTCTATATACTCCCTGGCCTGTTCTTAAATATGCTCATGGGGTGGAGGAGAGTTTTAAATTATGTTGCTTATGAATTTTATTAGCAAAATAACTTATTTTAGGTCCAATGAGTTGAACTGCTACATGCTACACTTTAACAACTTCCACTTACTGATCACTGGAATTATAATAGAATGTTCAATTTATATTTGTTCTTGACATATAACGTAGCCCTTTGTGCTACATTATAGCATGAAAACTCCTAGCCCATTGGATAAGAACGTCAGTTAAACTGTGCTATCATGACTATGTTCAGTTTAGAAAAGGCATGGGCTTAAACAATAACAAATTGAGCTAACTTATGACTAAAGCGAATCCAATTCCTTTTAATCAAAGAGTGTGTAAATTACTGGTGTCTGCCTACATATTCTGGGGACAACTATGTTTACATATTGGTGATTCATACTCGTTTACTTTGAAATGGTGCAATTGTTCCTCAACAGTGACTCAAGCTTGTGTGTGTCTTTTCAAGCATTTAGAAAAATTTATTCAAGAATTTAAGCTGTTGTTTAAATTAAAACAAAGTTAAATTTTAAAGTGAGGCTGGCAACTACATCATTCAATGGACAACACCACCTACCAAAATGGTTGTGATTGTTTTTTTAAATAATTAAGATTTCCATGAGCTTTTGTAACATAGTAAAGAATAGCTTTCATAGCTAACAAGTGGAGCTCCATATACTTGGAAATGGCTGTCAAAGTCTGGCTCTTCATCTTTGAACATGACTTTTTATTATTCTCTTTACCTGCCAAAGGTGTTATCAAAACCAGCTGCTGAAGTCAGAAAGGCAAAGGGCTTCTTTGTGCCCAGGCTGCACTACCATTGGAATGAAGGAAAGCTGCTTGCAACCGTGGAGCCATCTGGCAGCAGGGCCAGTGCATGGGGAAAACGCCCACCCTGGTAGCCTCCTTGTCCCAAGGGTCAGATGCAAGTTCTCCATGCACAGGAGGGGGTGACCTCCTACCCATTAGTACGACCACCGTTGGAGATTGATGCTTAACATATAAGGTTGCTTACACACCCTTAACAGCTGATGTGGAGCCCAGGAGTGTGCCTATTCACACCAGACATCTCAGACTAAACCTCAGATGTATAGCTGAGTGCTGTTATCTGTAAGTGAAGATGGGAGAGTGTGTGAATAAATAGAGGGTGAAGAGCTGGAAATGAATGAAATCACACAGGGAAAGAAAATGAGGAATGAGAAAATGAGGCTCAGGAGGGAGCCCTGTGGAACATCAACCTTTAAGAGACTAAGAGAAGACCATTCCCTTCTCCAGGGATCAAGCCTGGGTCTCCTGCATTGCAGGCAAATTCTTTACTGTCTGAGCCACCATCACCATGCTAAGGAGAAGAGGAGGAGCCAGCAAAGGATAATGAGAAAGAGCAACCAGAGAGGGAATCAAGCTGAGAACCCTGGCCTCATTGTTAGCATAATTGCCACAGATTGTATATAGTATTCAACACAGATCACATGGTAAATCATATAGGACACTTTCAAAGAAATGAGGCCATGTACAGAAATATGATTTCAAAGACTAAGGAAAAGTATGCAAAATGTATACTGAGGGCTCTGTGGGGGATCGGAAATTTTAGAAATCAAAAAAATACCTGTCAGTTTCAGTTTTCTTATCCTCAAGAACATCTTATATTGCATCACATGCAACCTTGGTGCTGAAGAAGTGATTAAACAATTACAGTCCCAAGTAATCTTTACCTGAATAATCGCTCCATTTTCAGAAGCACATTTGAAAGGTATAATTTAATAAATAAAGGGAGAAATTACTTTTATTCCCTGTAAGTCTCTAGGTTTGTCAATTTTAAAGGCAGAAATTATTTTGCAGCTAAGGCAGGAGTAAACACATTGTATACAGTGTTCTCCTTCAGTGGAGTTGCACAACGAACCAGCTAGGCAGTAGCCAAATCCAGACTCTATTCAATCCCTAAATTCAGAACAAAGAGACTTCATCATTGTGAAGGCCCAGTAGCATTTGATGCAAGTTTTTAAGCTTGCAGGGTTGTTCTGCTCCCTGAAATAGTTAACCTCTTATGTAAGATGACTGCCTAATATACACTAATACCTGCTGTTATTGGGACGTAACATACGTCATGACAGGCTTTAAGGCCTAAGTTCCATTTTATCAAGAAGCTAAGTAATTGCCCCGGAGGAACTGGGATCATCTTCCACAGGGGCCAGGACTTGACCAACCAGCATGGTCCCCATAGCCTGGTCTGAGCCTATCAGAACTTAATGGACCTCCCCCAAGAAAGTCTGGGCGTGCGAAAATTTAGCCAATTAAAAGATGCAAGAAACTCTTGTAACCAATCCGCCCTTGCCAACTCCTTGTCTTTGTTCCAAACCTATAACTACTACTGTAATTCAGGGCTCGGGGCTCTTGCCCAACCCCACTGCGCTGGATGCGGTTTGAGCCCTAGCTCGAGCTAGCAATAAACCCCTTTTTGCTTTTGCATTGCTGTGGACATTTTATTCTCTCAGTTTTGGGGACTCGGACTTTGGGCACAACACTGTCTTCAAAGATCTGACCCAACAAGGGGAAACAAGACCATTTTATTCCTTATTTTAAATGCTTCCATTTTTACTGTCTCCTTTAATGAATTACGATAAGCTTCCTACATTAGACAAAGAGAATTCTGTAAACTTTATCTTTTGGTCTTAGCTACCAGGAAGCTCAGTTATTGACCTCTCATTGAAAGTTCATTGAACTTTCCTTGAAAGACAGTTGCACTGAAATAAAAACTTTGCCCCCTGATGTCACAGAGAATGCCACAGTATCTCAAAGTTCTGAGAAGACTTTCATTCTCTCTAGGCCAACATCATCAGGACTCAAGAATCCCAAGGCCCACTGGTTTGCCAGTAAGCCAGTCACATCCCTGTTCCTATTTTGGCAGTAAATAAAAGGGACATGCTCATCTTATCTTCAGTGGGGAGATCCTGGCTAGGTTTTAACATCTCTTCAGTTTATTGTTATACTGACCTGGGTTTCTGATACATGCTTAGAAATTCTTTTTCCATCTCCATGTTTTAAAATATGCTTGAAATTAGGAGAATTTCTAAGCTGGCCAATGTCTAAAACTGTTGTGTACATGACTAAAATTAGAAGAAAACTGAAAGTTCTCTGAATAAAATAGAAAATCCACCTCCTATGGTTCAAGGTCTACTACACTTGTGATTTCTCTTCCAGCACAAAACTATGAGCTTTTTGTCAAGACTAGAGACCACTTTTATTTATCATATCTTCAACACTTAGCACCATGTCTGGTACATATGAGGTCCTCAGCAAAATGCTGCTAAATTGAACAGAATCAAATAATAGTTCATACCCTGTATATATCAAAATAAAGGATTTGCAATGGCTTGGAGTCAAAGGTACATAAGTAGAAAAGCAAAGTTAAGCTAATTTGGTTACTGTGATTGAATATCAGATCGAGCTGCCTGGTAGCTAAAGGCCAACAGGAAATTCTCAAAGCATATAGAATCCTCTGTCTGATGGCAGGAAGCACATCCTAATTCATTAAATGAGACCCATGTTTGCTGGATACCAACAACTAAAAAGGGATTTCTCTCACTGATTTGGTTTGGTTTGGTTACAAGAACCTTTAGAAAATAAAATAGGTCTTTTTTTCAGTATCAGTTTTATAAGAGATGCAAAGATGTTCCTCACATTTCCTTATGATGACTAAAAAGCAAGAGCATTGCACTGCTGAAGTCTAACCCAGTGCATGTCTGCACATGGAGTTAGAGGTCAGGCTCACAGCTCCAAGTGTGGAGATTTCCTGTACACTAATGGCATAAGGGATGAAGCTGGCATAACCTGGGGGAGTGGAAGGAGGTCAACTCCCTCCGACTAGCTTCCCCACACAGCAATTGTCAGAGGGACTTGTGACTGGAACTGCATAGCAGATAGTTCAAGGTTGAGTTCACTGGCGACAGTTTTGAGTTGCTGATTGACGGAAGATCCGTAACAGACGTGCTGTGGCTACAAGTAGCAATTACCAGGGTCATTCTTCAGACACACACTGGTAAATTTCAAACACTCAAGAGCCAGGGTTAGGCATGAAGGACACATAGACACACAGCCTCAAGAAGTCCACCATTCAACAACCTCAAAATAATTAACAGTACAGACCAGGTGGTCACCACAGGAGGTGGGTAACTGTCAACCAGTTTTTAAATTTCTCAAGATGTCAAGATGAGATGCACTGGATAGAAAATCCATTTATTTATACTTGCGTGATGGATGCTCATTATACACCATAGAAACTTCTGGCTCACACTAAATCTTCTTCATCCTCCAGAGTCTTGGCAACCCTTTTAAGGAGCAAGGGATTCTTAGCAGTCCTGACTGCACATTATAAACATGGCAAAAATGGAAATTTAGCCATTTCAATCAATTATAGGCTTCTTTCAATTTGGCTAATTCTTTACTTCCCGTTCTAGATAATTGATTGATACCTTAAAGGTAACCTCCACAGCCATTATTTTCTAAGTAATCACAATTTCTCAGTCATCGAGGAAATGCATTTCCAAGTATTTTCAGGCATAAATTACATGGCTGGTTTGTTGCTCATGACTAACAGCACTCCTTCATTTAAGCTTTTTGCTCTCATTACTTTGAGAAATGCAGAGTTGCCTCAGTTTGCTTCTAATGTTATCTACAAATCAGTAGTATAATTTCATCGCAAGACTAATGTGTTAGGAGATTATGGTACCAGGGTATTTCTTTTTAATAAAAGTAGCAAAATAATTTAAGTTTTTGGGTTTATTTTTTCCTTTTATTTCATTATGGCTAATGTATGTGATTTAGTAATTTCTTTTTTTTTTTTTTGAACTCTAATATTTTTACAATTAATCTCTTTAAGCTGTGAGTTGCTATTTCTTTCTCTAATTATAATAACCATGATACCTTGAATTTGTACAGCACATTACATATCTCAAAGCAAAGCTTCCCCTGGCTGTTTGGCTTGATTCTCACAGCCACCATGTAAGTCAGCAGAGCCGTTCTGGTCTAATCTGCCTTCTATGTGCCCCGACCCAAATGACCATGGATAAGCAACTTAACGTCTCTGCATCTCACTTTCTTCATTCTTGTTGACCTGTGAAGAGCTATAAAATGTCAGTTGCTATTGCTATTAACAGGTATCATTTTTTTCTATCAGATATTATTATTCACTTCAGAGACAAGGAAACTTTAGGTCAGAGAAATAAAGTTTCTTCCCCAAAGTCACACAGGGTAAGCTTATAGGGTCTTCTGACTTCCTGTCAGAGGGTAAACAGCTTCTTGTTATAGGTAAAGAAGCACACTTATGGGGATATGAAGCTGTAGAGAAGCTACCTCAGTTTCTGAGCTTTGAGTTCCTCATGGAAAACATGAGGAAAATGTGTAGCCAGTTGCTGTAGGGACTAAAGAAGCATCTGTAGAAAGTTCTAGCACAGAGGAGGCACTTGGTACATGTCAGTTCCTCATCCTTTCCCATCTTTCCACACTAATCTACACATGTCAAATGGCATTTCCAAAGCACTTTTGAACACATCCTTTTCTGCAGCACAGTACAAACTCAGATTTGAAAGTTATTAATATAAATGAAAAAAGCAGCTACAAAGGGATGTTACCCACCATCACCCCGACTGAGAGGTGGTAAGCATTCTTTCCACTCTGGGAGAAATAGAAGTGAAGCCAAGAAAGGACAGCAGGTCCTAGGGACAGGTGCTCATTGGATAGTTTATGAACTACCAATGCCATCAGATAAGCAATCCAGTCATGCTTTAAGATTTAGAGTAGCAAGAAGTTTCCAGAAAGTCCTGATGAACCACCAGGAATTTTGATTTTTAATTTTGCAAGCATTCCTGCCACAACCCTCAGCAAGAGTTGTGTAGGAAAATCCTCATTTCTACAGTGGACGTGGGCCAGCTCTAGAACTCCCACTGCCACCAGCATGTCCAGATATTCCAAGGGTGTCCACACCAGTTGGGTCTAGGGAGCTCTTGGAGGTGTACCTCACTTCTAGTATCATGATATGGGGGAAAGGAGAAGCATACTGCCCAGTGATCTCCCACGGAACCCTGACCATGTACACAGCATAAGATGGCAGTCAGTCATCAAAGCAACAGTGAAAGAAAGAGAATGACTAGGTCATCAACTGTTAGCATTATTCCTTTCCTTCATAGTCTCTACTCCAAAGCAAAGGCTCTTCCCCATCAAGAAGCCTAAAGGCACCAGGCTACTAATCACACATCGGACCTGGCTGGCCCTAGACTAATGCTCCCATCTGTGTCTCTACCTGACAGACCCTTGTTGTATCAAGACAGATGGCTTTTGAAAACTTCTGACAATGTTGATAACAGGTTCTTTAACTGCCTACTCAAAATCACACTATTTACATCTAAAAATAAGCATGCATCTACATTACAGGCTTGTTAATAAGAGATGGTGTTTCCCTTAAAGGTACAAGGGCATTAACTCAACAAGACTTTAAATTATAAAAGGAGAAATAATTCAGCTGCTCTACACCTCATAATAGTGTCAAGTATGGAGTAGATACTGAATTTTAAGAATGAGCCCTTGACTAAAGCTCATTTTTCTAACCCATCCAAAGATAAGAGGTGAAACTCAGCTGGCCATTTCTCTTTCTCAAGGAAGGATGAGGTTGGAAATTCCCTGGTGTCCAGTGGTTAAGACTCTGAACTTCCACTGCAGGGAGCATGAGTTTGATCCCTGGTCACAGAATTAAGTTCTTGCATGCCGCATGGTGTGGCAAAAACAAACAAACAAACAAAAACACCAAAGAGGAGAGGAAGTACCTGTCATTCTTTGACCTTGCTTCCATTTTCTGAGAAAAATGGAGGCCACCACTTCTTGTCTTCCACACTCCTTCTTTATTCTCATCCTAATATTCCATTCCCACTTTCCTACCCAAGGCTCATGACTCATCACATGTTCTCAATTTTGTATTTACTCATCTGCTCTGAGACCTTGCTCTACTCATCAGTACCTCTCCCTCCTGTGTCTTCACCCTTTAGT